>OX465316.1:7500-217500 GCA_949987585.1 Pipistrellus pygmaeus | reverse complement strand
ACCACACGCGGGGTCGAGGCGCATCGTTCGGTAGAAAAAGGCTGTGGCCCAAACCCTGCCCACGACCCGATACCATTTTCCTGAAAACCCGGGACAGACACCTGGGACGGGACCGAGCGCCTCTGGGAACGCACAGAGGAAGCCGGCCGTCACGCGGGCGGCTGGACACCGTTTTCTCTGACGTGGGAGCGGGTGCGGAGTCATGGGTGATGTGGTTTAACTGGTAGCATCTGACCCTTTTATAAGCGTGCTCATGAAGTTAGGAGTAAAAATTTAAAAAAGTAAAACGAGATTTGATTTTGTTCTCTAGAAAAGGAAAAGAACCCGCGTGGGCACGGCCCCTGCCGGCCCGGTCCCCTCCCTCAGGGAGGAGCAGCTCGGAGCCGGACCGGGCTCAGCCCTCGCAGGGACTCGCTGTGGCACCCGGGACGCCCGGTAAAACGGTGGGTGAGCGGGCGGCTGAGAGAACGCCGGGGACGGGGACAGCCCAGGCCCCTCTTGTCTCCGGAGTGAGCCTGTGGCCGAGCTGCCCCCAGCGGCTGGGAGGGCCCTCTGTCCTCGCCCCCCGGTCCTTCTGGATCTGGCTCAGGCCACGTCTCTACACGTGAGGCCAGGCCCTCCCGCCCCCCTCCTGCAGGCTCTCCTGCACGTGTCCTCAGGGTGGAGCGCCCCAAGGATGAGACCACCCTCGCCCCCTGTTCACGGTCTGTGGGTCAGTCCACCCTCCCTCCAGACTTCACCCTGTGCGCACTGAGGACCGGCCGCGTCTGACCACGGCCAAGCCTGCTCCCGGTGGGATGCTCTCCAGTCCCCCAACCGGGAGGTGCCTGGAGAGGCGAGCTGGGTCCCGGGACTGGCTGGGCCGGCGGCACACGGGCTGGGCACCAGCTCGGGCAGGCGGGCACGGTGGGCACCGGCTCAGGCAGGCGGGCACGGTGGGCACCGGCTCGGGCAGGCGGGCACGGTGGGCACCGGCTCGGGCAGGCGGGCACGGTGGGCACCGGCTCGGGCAGGCGGGCACGGTGGGCACCGGCTCAGGCAGGCGGGCACGGTGGGCACCGGCTCGGGCAGGCGGGCACGGTGGGCACCGGCTCGGGCAGGCGGCACACGGGCTGGGCACCGGCTCGGGCAGGCGGGCACGGTGGGCCCCAGCTCGGGCAGGCGGGCACGGTGGGCCCCGGCTCGGGCAGGCGGGCACGGTGGGCACCGGCTCGGGCAGGCGGGCACGGTGGGCACCGGCTCGGGCAGGCGGGCACGGTGGGCACCGGCTCGGGCAGGCGGGCACCGGCTCGGGCAGGCGGGCACGGTGGGAGATGCCGTGCCTGGTTCGGGAGCAGATGGGCAGCCTCTCGCTGGCTCCCCTCAGCCCGGGGACCACAGGGAGTGAGTGACTCCACCCGCGCCCTCTAGCCCTGAAGCAGGGAGGGTCCAGGGTGCTCCGTCCTTCCAGTCCGGCCACAGGTGCCCCAACACGGCCCCGGGCAGACCAGGCCCGGCGCCTCTCCTGTCCTACCTCAGCGTGGGCCCCGGGCACGGTAATCCTCTCCCCTACGGGCACGGCGCTGGCGCGGGGCTGGCACGCAGCCAGTCACGGCCCCAATGGCTGTGTGGCTCAGGCCGTTACAACCGGCACAACAGCAGAGCCTTCCCAAGAGGCTTGCTGGAAAGACAAACTACTTCCTAGGTCCAGTGCTCAGAACGGTGTCTGGTGAGTAGACAGCTACACCGAGTCTCGGAACTGACAGACCCGGCGCCCAGGTGTCCGCAGACGCACACACATGCAAGCACAACCCTGCTCCCGCCAGGCGTGTGCAGACCACAGCTTCCCACACGCGTGAGCTCACCCACGGCTCAGACACTCACAGACCCAGAGAACAGCCCTGCTCTGACATGCAGGCACACTCGCAAGACACCAAGCCCGTGGCCCCGTCTATCCCTCCAACGTCATGCGCACACGTGTGTGTACACAGACTGGGCCGGTGGCTCTGCCCAGGGAGCTGAGCGCCTGGGGAAGGGGCGGTGGCCCAGGGGAGGGTGGGAAATGGCTCTGGGCCCCGGCAGTCACCAGGGTTCCCCGGCCCACCCTTTGGGAAGCTGGGTTCGGGCTCGGGGCACACCGAGGAGCCTTGGATCGGGGTGCGGAGGTCTTTCACAGATGGGAACACTGAGGCGTGAGGACAGCTCAAGGTCAGGAGGCACTGGCAGGGGGGAGGGCCCAGAGCTCCAGCCCTCCCTCGCCTGCGGCGGCCTTCGGTCTTCCTGAAGGAAATGCCTCACCTGGGCGGCGGGCAGGAGGCAGCGGGCGGAGGGCACCTCGGCCAGCAGCCTCCGCAGAGTCCCGCTGCCCGTACCGGACGGCTGGGGGGATCTGAGGGACGGACCGGGACGGCTGGGGGGATCTGAGGGACGGACCGGGACGGCTGGGGGGACCTGAGGGACGGACCGGGACGGCTGGGGGGATCTGAGGGACAGACCGGGACAGCTGGGGGATCTGAGGGACGGACCGGGTCGGCTGGGGGATCTGAGGGACGGACCGGACGGCTGGGGGATCTGAGGGACGGACCCGGACAGCTGGGGGGACCTGAGGGACGGACCGGGACGGCTGGGAGATCTGAGGGACGGACCGGATGGCTGGGGGGATCTGAGGGACGGACCGGGACGGCTGGGGGGACCTGAGGGACGGACCGGGAAGGCTGGGGGGACCTGAGGGACGGACCTGGACGGCTGGGGGGATCTGAGGGACGGACCGGGACGGCTGAGGGGACCTGAGGGACGGACCGGGAAGGCTGGGGGGACCTGAGGGACGGACCTGGACGGCTGGGGGGATCTGAGGGACGGACCGGGGCGGCTGGGGGGACCTGAGGGACGGACCGGACGGCTGGGGGGATCTGAGGGACGGACCGGGACGGCTGGGGGATCTGAGGGACGGACTGGGACGGCTGGGGGGACCTGAGGGACGGACAGGGACGGCTGGGGGGATCTGAGGGACGGACCGGGACGGCTGGAGGGATCTGAGGGATGCTCCGAGAAAAGGCCGCCCCCCTGCCCCTCCAGTGCCCCCTATTCTTCACCTGCTGGTCCTTCTACTCCTGCTGCTCCGGGGAGCTCGATCCGCACCCCCACCCCTTCTCTCTCCCTCCTCACCCCACCCTTCCTCCTCTGGCCCCTCAGGAGGGTACAGATGGGGTCCCCATCTTCCCTGGTCCTTTCTCCTTAGGAATGTTCTGTGAGGCCGGGGCTCCTTCCCACGCCACATGTGCCTCTCCACGGAAAAAGGCTTCCGCTCTGGGAAAGCCGCGCGCACACGCGTGTGTGTGCGTGTGTGTGTGTGTGTGTGTGTGTGTGTATGTGTATGTGTGTGTGCGCGCCTGCCCGCGCGCAGGGGACCCTGAGAGCTGGAGGGTCCCTGCATCCTGCCCTGCCTGGGCGACTCTGACCTCAGCCCCCGCCTGACTGCGAACAAACCGTGCAGAAAGCAGAGGCCCAGAGCGGAGTGTGGCCGCACCTCCGGGCCAAAGCCCAGCTCCGGCCGGTCCCACTGTCATCCCCGTGGGAGACCAGCCCGGCAGGGTGCTCACACAGGGGAAGACAGGGGACCCCAACCACAGGCCTCCAGCCCTGGGACCCCAAGCCCAGCCTTCAGAAAGTTTGGAACCCAGGATGCAGGCACCCGGAGGCAGAGGGGACCCCCATGCAAAGTTCAGAGGACTCGGGGGACCCAAGGCTCTGCACCCCGGACACCCCTCCTCCCGCAGCCCCGGCGGGACTTACCAGGGCGAACGCGGAGCCCAGCACCGGGCAGCACAGCAGCAGCGCCAGGCCGGGCGCGATCCGGGCCCCCATGGCCGCCGCCTAGGGCCCTGTCCCTCGGGGCAGCCGCCGCCGGCCCTGGGGGGTCAGAGCGCGTTAGGCCGGGGCCCCGCCCACGCCGCGCCCAGGAGCCCCCGGCGGCCCGCGGGCCCGGGACCCGCCGCGGGGCCCATGCGCCGAGCGCCGAGCGCGGGGAGCGCGGGGAGGCGGCGGGGAGGCCGGGCGGCAGGGGCGGCGGGAGGCGGCGGGCGGCGCCGAGCTGCGGAGGCCCGTCTGCCTCGCGGCGGAGAAATCACATCCATATGGCCGGCCCCCGCCCCCGGCCCGCCCCCGGCCCGCCCCTCTTCCCCTTTTCTTTGGGGAACCGGGAGCCGCGCGCCCCCGCCCAGGGGCGGGCGGGAGGGCCGGGGTCGCGGTCCGCGGGGGGCGCGGGCCGTTATTTTTAGCTCCGGGCGCGCGCGGGGGGGGGGGCGCGGGGCGGGTCCCAACCCGGCCGCCAGCCGAGCCCTCCGGGGGTCGGGCCGTGGGCTCCAGCGCCGCGAACCCTCGGGTCCCTCTCTCGCCGGCCGCCTCCAGCGCCCCCGTCCCCGCCCCATCCCCGTCCCGGGCCCCATCCCGGGCCCCGGCCCCATCCCGGCGGGGGTTCCGCTGCGCCCGCGCGGAGCGCGCCTGCTGCCGGGCGCCCAGCCCGTCCGCCCGTCGGTCCCCAGCTCCCGGCCGCGGCCTCCGTCCTCCGCAGCCCGCCGGCCCGGCCCGCCGCCTCCCGCCCTTCCCGCGGGAACGCCCGCAAGTTCCCGAAAAGCCGGCGGCGGCTCGGGCTCCGGCGGCGCCGGGCTGACCCGAGCGGACCGGCCCCGCCGCCCCCGCGCCCCCGCGCCCCCCGCGCCCGGACCCGACTCACTCGGAGCGCGCCGCCGCCCCCGCCCTGCCATGGGCGTCGGGGGCCCCCCGCCAGGCCCCCCGGGAGCGCGCCCCGCCCGCGGCCCCGGGGGCGCCTCATGGAGCTCGGGGGTCGCCGCCGCCTGCGCCCCGCCCGCCGCCCGGAGCCGCCGCCGCGCTCCCGCCCGGGCGGCCGCCTCCCCTCCCGCCCGGCGCCGCCTCCCCGCCGCGGTCTCCCGCCCCCGGGCCGCTCCGCTCGGAGGCCGCGCCGGGGCGCACGCGGCGGGCCGGGCGTCGGGCTGGGGCTCGGCCGCCGCCCCCGGCCCGCCCGGAGGCTCGGCCGTTACTGTCCCGCGGCCCGGCCGGCGGCGAGGCCCGCGGCGGGGAGGCCTCCGCCCAGGGCGCGCGGGGTGCGCTCTCGGGCCCTCGGCGGGACGGGCCCTGGGGAGGCTGCGCGGCCCCCTCTCGCCCGCGCCCGCCCCGCCCTCCGGCCTCGCGCCCTTCCTCTCCCCGGGGTCTCCGGGTGGGGGGGGTCTCCGGGTCAGGGGGTCTCCGGGTGGGGGGGGTCTCCGGGTCAGGGGGTCTCCGGGTGGGGGGGGTCTCCGGGTCAGGGGGTCTCCGGGTGGGGGGGTCTCCCGGGTCGGGATGGGGGGGGTCTCCGGGTCAGGGGGTCTCCGGGTGGGGGGGTCTCCGGGTGGGGGGGTCTCCCGGGTCGGGATGGGGGGTCTCCCGGGTGGGGGGGTCTCCCGGGTCGGGTGGGGGGGTCTCCGAGTCGGGGGTCTCCGGGTCGGAGGTCTCCGGGTGGGAGGGGTCTCCCGGGTCGGGTCGGAGGGGGGTCTCCCGGGTCGGGGGTCTCCCGGATCGGGGTCTCCTGTGTCTCCGGCTCCGCCCTGGACTCCACCCCGGGCAGCGGGCCGGAAGCCGCGGGACCGGGGCTCAGCCAGACCCCCACCCGCGGGCCCACCTCCGATTCCCACGCCGGCACACCCAGCCCTGGGGAGGCTCTGGTCCGGGGACCCACGCCTTGGGGGGAGAGGGCGGCGTCTTTGGGTCTGGGGCGGGGTGGGGCTTAGGTGCTTTAGCGGACCCTGACCAGCGGGAGAGGGGGCCTGGGACCCCAAGTCCACGCCTCTCGGGGCCAGTCCGAGGAGCTGAGGCGCAGGAGGGGCCTGGGTTCTGGGGTTCCGGAGGAAGCTAATGTGGGTGGGGGGAGGGGGTGGTGGAGAAGAGGGGTTGTCCTAGGTCAGGAAATGGAATTCAGACAGACGGCCCCTCCCCTCCGCCTGCCCTCTTACCAAGTGTGAATTCTGGGCACCACGACTCTCCCGCTGTCTGGGCCTCAGTTTCCTCATCTGTAACAAAGGGTGGGCCAGTGACTCAAAGGGCACTTTTTAAAAATATAAATATTTTATTGATTTTTTACAGAGAGGAAGGGAGAGGGATAGAGAGTTAGGAACATCCAGCAGTGCCTCCTGCACACCCCCTACTGGGAATGTGCCCGCAACCAAGGTACATGCCCTTGACCGGAATCGAACCCGGGACCCTTCAGACCACAAGCCGAAGCTCCATCCACTGAGCCGAACCGGCCAGGGCTCAAAGGGCACCTTTCACTGGACTGTCAGTGCCTCTGAGGATGGGTGTCCAGGCTCACCGGCTCTGGGTCTCCCCCAGACTCGGCTGTGGACACGGAGCTCCCCGACCCCCCCTCCCTCCCCCTCCATGTGAATGGGTCCCCAAGCCCGAGCCCTAAGCACAAATCCAGTTGCTGCAGCCGCTCTGGCAGCCAGCAGACCCCTTACCAGCTGCACCCCACCCTCCTGGCCTCACTGCCCTGATCCGGGTCCCGGTGTCTGAGAGCGGGGCTGTGTGAGGGCTTCCCCGGCTCACCCCGGCCTTCCTCTGCAGAGTCCTGTGCGGGACTGCGCTGCCTGTGTCCCGTGTCCCATCTCCTCCAGGGGGGTGGGCTCTGACGTGGGGCCCCTGCTCCCCACGCCGTGGCCCCGCTGGTGACAGAGGCCCAGGCGCCCAGAGCACCGGGCTTCTCAGCCTCGCAGCCCCAGGGTCTCAGCGGTGGCTCTTTCTAAGCGATTCTATGCCAAGTTTTGTGACAACGATGGCCCTTGGTGATGGTGAAACAACATGCGCCGAGGGGTGGGGGCTGCGGGGCGCCCTCGTGGGTCTGATGGAAAGCTGAGGTTTGGAAACACCGTTTTCACTCGGAAGGAGCGGGTGCGCTGTGGACGGGACTGCAGAGGGGCCTGTGGGCTCTGGGCCCACGGGTGCTGCTGTGGCCATCAGGCAGGTGTCTCGGCGTCCGGGCTGGACATTCCAGCACGGCGGGTGGGGCGCGGCCCTCTAACGCCCCCAGGCTCTGGTTAAAGTGCCACACATTAACTGGGAGCGGCCGCCTGCCCTCTGACATGCAGGCCCGGGGCCCAGGCCGGTTTCTGGTCAGCCAGGTCAGTTTCAATGGCATTTTGAAAGGCCCGGGTGGGGCAGGGAGGGGGAGTGAGTGCCCACACTCCCCTCTCTGACTCCAGCCTGAGGCCCAGAGGGAGAAGCTAAGAGGTCTCGGATCTCAGAAGGGGAGCAGGGACTGGTCTGAGTGCAGGGGACGCTGGGGCCGGGCCGGGGTGAGCGCCAGCCGAGGCCCAGGCCTCCCCTCTGCAGCCGACCTTGCTCTCTGAGAACCCCCTGTCCCGGCTGAGCTGGGGTAGGGGCTGGGGGGGCCATGGCCTCCAGAGCCTGATGCTCTATCCCCCACATCAGCCTCAATTCTCTGTCTCAACCCTGATCCCAGACTGACCTCTCACCCCCGGCTGACCTCTGACCTGGCTGAGCCTGCACCTAAGCCTTCATCCGCGGGTTCCAGGCTCCTGGAAGCTTTTCCAGTCCAGGGCCAGCCGGGAGGGGTGGCCAGGCCGTGAGGAGCCAGGTGCCACTTTTACAGCCGTTTCGCTGCTCATAAACACCCCCACCCCCACCCGAGTCACCGAGGCCCCAGGCAGCTGGTTGGCCCCCTGCCTCACCCCTCCCCGCAGGAAGCCGGGTTTCTCACCTCTGGGGGCAGAGGAGGGCGGGAAGCGGGGGGCACGGGGCTGGAGGCTCTGCTGAAGGAGGGAGCACTCCTGGGCGATTGGGGTGTGGGTTTCCAGTCCCTCTGATCACACAGCCACAGGCCCGGTGGCAGCAGCACCCGAGCCTCATGTCCCCATGCAGCACCCAGGGCACTACCAGGCCCGTGGGTCCTTGGCCGCGCCCCTCCCGGCTGTATGGGGCCCCAGGACTTACCTGGATCCCACTCACCGGGAGCCGGCAAAGCCTCCCAAGGAGAGCCGGAGCCCGGAGCAGGGTCAGCGTGGCCCTGGGAGGCCGCGGACCCCGGGCAGCTCTGTGGCTCAGGCCCAAGCAAGGATGCTGCTGTTGAGGAAAGAAAAAGGCCTGAGTCAGAGCTTTTCCTTAAAAAGAAAAATTAGTTATTTTTTACCAAGTCCTGCACCGGCCCAGGACTTTGTCCCAGACCCCGGTGGGGCGAGGCAGGTCCGAGCGCAGCAGTCCGGGTGCCCCCCCCCCCCGGCTGCAGTCAAGCTCCCAGGCCACTCAGCCCTCAGGTCTGTGGCCTTAGGGTCCTCTCCTCGCCCTCCAAACCTCTCTCACCAACTCCCTTCTGTCTGCTGTGGTGTCCCTGCCTGCCCCTTCCAGTCCTTTACACAGCTCAGCACTGTCAGGCCTTAATAAAATAAAATAAAATAAAATAAAATAAAATAAAATAAAATAAAATAAAATAAAATAAAACAAATCAAAATAGGAGGTGTGCAGGAGGCAGCTGATCGATGTTTCTAACTCTCTATTCCTCTCCCTTCCTCTCTGTAAAAAATCAATAAAATATATTTAAAAAAATAAAGAAGTTCCAGGCCACCAGGGCACAGGAGCACACTGATAAGCTGCCTCCTGCACACTCCCTACTGGGAATGTGCCCGCAACCACGTGCCTTCAGTTCTGCACCCTGGGGAAACCCTGGGCTGAGGGGGGCTCGCACCCAGGCTCCAGGCAGGGCACCTGAGATCGGGAGGGCTGGCCCCCAGACTAGTCCCCATGGTGCCGGGAGGAGAGACATGGGCCTCCTCCCGCCGTGTCCTGACCCTGCAAGCCCACAGCCGCCCGTATGTGACTTGTTGCCGACTGCAACTTGGGGTCCTGGTGTGAACCCCTCCGGACACGCTCTCTCTCGGGGTGCCCCCGGCCCCCAGGTCAGCACCGGCTGGGCAGCTGCAGTGGGAGAGGTGGGGGCCGTGCACAGTGCCCTCCTCGGTGGGCCTCCGAATGGGCGGTGGCAGAGCCGGGCCAGTAGCCGGGGACGGAGATGCTGTCCAAGACCCTGGAATTTCACCCGGCGCCCGGAGACCCGGCCGGTGGCTGGCTGCCTCTCCGCCAGCCCAGTGCCGGCTGGTTTGTGCCTGGAAGTCCCAGCTCAGCCTGACAAGGTGTAATGATTCACGGGCCCCCGCCGAGCACATTCCAGCACGGCCCGGTGCCCGGGGCCCCCGTGCCCGGCGCCAGGCAGCCAGCCCCGCACCGGCCTGGCTGCCCGGCACGTTCCACAGGCCCCGTCCCCACCGTGACCCTCCCCAGGCCTTCCAGGCTCAGGGGCACAATTTCCAAAGGCCTTTCTGGTTCACGGGCTGGAGATGGAGGCAGGGAGCACTCGGACCTGGCCTCCTGCTGGGGAATGAGGCGGGAACACGTACAAAACGGACAACCGGCCGGTGCAGGCTCCTGCCCCCAGCTGGGCAGCACCCAGGGGTGTCCCAGGGCACGTAGTTTGATCTGTGCCCGTGGTGGGTCAGTGGGCAGCCGGTCTTTCCACTGCTCCCGTCCTCACTGGCCAGGGGGCTGGGGCCAGTGCCTGCTCTGCCCGCCCTGTCCCCCCGTCGCCCTGGCCAGCTGGCGGCCCATTTCCTGATCTGCTGGGAAGGCCGGCTGGGCTTGGAGGGCCCCTCTGCCCGGCCCGGCACTCAGGGTTTGGAGGCAGAGCCGGGAATCCGCAAACCCGAGGGCCCATGTCCTGGGCTGCTGAGCTTCCGGCGCCGAGGCGGCCAGGCTGGCTCCCCCGGCCCAGCCCGGGCTCTGAGGGCACGTCTGGTCCCGGGTCCCGTGGAAGGAGGCAGGGAGAATCGCAGCTCAGACCCAGTCGTGTTTACTCGGGCAGGCCCCTTCTGAGCTCAACAGACCCATTCATGGGGAGCCCCATAAACCCTTTGGGGCTCCCTGAGGTTCGGGGCGCCTGGACGCCAGGCCTGGCTGCCGCCCCCAGACCTGTTGGGGCCCCAGGCAGCAGGTGGGGCAGGAGCGAGGTGGGAACCTCGTCTCCTGATCTCTGCCTCGGGATCACAGCTCCTGCCCTGCGCCTCGGGGATCCGCTGGGGAAACCCGGGGGGCCTTCACGGCAGTGTCGCCACAGGCCTGAGAGCACATCCTCAGTTGTAGGGCCTTCAAGGCAGGCCTGAGCCTCGTGGCCCGGCCTCGGTGCTCACGACGGACGCCTGGGGGGGGGGGGGGCTCGCACCTCAGGGAGGAGGAGTCCCCGTCCTCGCCAGGGTCTCGGCCTCGTCTGTGGCCAGAGTCTCCGGTAGGAGTGGAGGCACAGGGGCTGGATGGGCCCGGGGCCTGCGCACCTCCCGGGCTGGCCCCCTCCCTGTAGCCCTCGGCCCCCCGTGGGCCCCCAAAGTGGAAGGGGGCGGCAGTGCTGGGTGGGAAGGACCTCACTGGGGCTCAGTGACCCTCCTCACCCTGGGCAGGTCCCGGCGGCGGCTGCATGGCGGCTGGCAGGTCAGAATGGACGTGCCTGGTGCCCGTGCTGGGCAGCGGCGTGGAGACCCTGGTGGTGGGGAGGGAGATGTGGGAGCAAGACCTCCGGCCCCCCGCCCCCTTTCTGCAGCACCCCACATGCCCCCACGCCCCCCACAACCTGTCCAACACTCCGGCCCTGGATGGGGGAGGGGAAGGACTGGTTTTCCAGACGCCTTCCGGGTGGGGTGTGACTTCCGGCTCCGGGGCTATAAAACCCCCAGTAGCCGTGGGGTCTGGCAGGCGGGGGGCAGGGGGGCGGGAGCCGGGCTGGTCTGCGCTCCGAGCCCCCTCCCGGCCTGTTGGACACGTGTTTCCGCCGCCCCAGCGTGGGCTCCGCGGATGCTATTTATAACTTTAAAAGCTCCTGCAGCTGCAAAGTTTTCTTAAACTCAAAATATCGCCGAGGCCCTGGGCACGCGTTCCCGGGCGGCCGGGCCTGCGGTCGGAGGGGCCGAGGGGCCGGGAGGAGGCGGCGGGGCCGGGCCGGGCCGGGCCAGGACCTGGGCAGCCCTCTGCCCGGACACTGGGGCTGCCTGGCCTGGAGGAGCGCTCGGTGGGGTGGTCCTCGGAGGACCCTGGCCCGAGACGCCGGGAGCTGGCAGTGACACTGGGAAAATCTCGGCCTGGACCAGGCTGTCCGGCTCCCGGCACCGGGCCGGACGGCGGCACCGTGGACGCTGGCTGAACCGCCAGAAAGGGGAAGCGCTTGGGGAAGTTTATAAAACTGTCCGGACGGGCAGCGGCCTGCCAGAGGTCACCCAGCCTCCAGGCCGCGGGCCGGGCCTCCCAGCCCGGGGGCCGCCGAGGTCCCACTCGGAGCGGCTGAGGCCCGGACAGGACGGGGCGCTGCCACCTCGGAGGGGGCTCCTGGGAGAACCGAGTGGCTCTGCTCAGCTTAGGCCCGGCCGGAGCCGGGGGGGCCCTGGCAGCTGGGGCTCAGGGGTGCAGGGTGCCACGCCGGCTTCTGTGGGCCCTGGCAGAAAGCAGAGGACCTAACAGCCCGATTCCCTCGTGAACTCCAAGGGGGCCATGGTTTAGGCTCCTGAACCCCACTGCACCCCTTTCCTTCCTGGCCTCCTCGGCTGGTGTGGGGGTGCAGAGGACGGAGCACTGGCCTCAGCACCACCCAGTGTGTCCTGTGTCACCAGGACCCCCTCCCCCACAGCCACCCCACCGGCAGCAGAGCTGGGTCTCCCCACCTCCAACGTCCATTTTCCAATTCAGACTGGACCACAGAGGGCTCTGGGAAGGGGTGGGGGAGGGAGGAGGATGTGACGACCTAGCAGAGGAGAGGGAGGGAGGGGGAGAGGAGAGAGAGAGGGAGAGAGAGAGAGAGAGAGAGAGAGAGGGAGGAAGAGGGGGGAGAGAAAGAGGGAGGGGGGGGAGGGAGGGGGAGAGAAAGAGGGAGAGAGAGAGAGAGAGAGGGAGGGGGAGAGAGAGAGGGAGAGAGAGAGGGAGAGAGAGAGAGAGAGAGAGAGAGAGAGAGAGAGAGGAGGGAGGAAGAGGGGGGGGAGAGAAAGAGGGAGGGGCGGGAGGGAGGGGGAGAGAAAGAGGGAGAGAGAGAGAGAGAGGGAGGGGGAGAGAGAGAGGGAGAGAGAGAGAGAGAGAGAGAGAGAGGGAAAGAGAGAGAGAGGGAGGGAGAGAGAGAGAGAGAGGGAGGGGGAGAGAGAGAGGGAGAGAGAGAGAGAGAGAGAGAGAGGGAAAGAGAGAGAGAGGGAGGGAGAGAGAGAGAGAGAGAGAGAGGGAAAGAGAGGGAAAGAGAGAGAGAGAGGGAGAGAGAGAGAAATTGGTGTCTGGAAACTCAGCCACTTCTCTCCCTTTGGCCTTCCTGTGGCCAAGGACCAGGTGGCTCTCTCCCTGAACCCGAGCACCTCTGCTGGGCTGGGCTTGGGGACCCGGGCACCCTGCTTCCAGGAGCCACTTCGCTGGGGGCTCCCCATCCTGGGGGCTCCCCATCCTGTGGGCTCCCATCCTGCGGGCTCCCCATCCTGGGGGCTCCCCATCCTGCTGGCTCCCATCCTGGGGGCTCCCCATCCTGGGGGCTCCCCATCCTGCTGGCTCCCATCCTGGGGGCTCCCCATCCTGGGGGCTCCCCATCCTGGGGGCTCCCCATCCTGCAGACTCCCCATCCTGGGGGCTCCCCATCCTGGGGGCTCCCCATCCTGCAGACTCCCCATCCTGGGGGCTCCCCATCCTGGGGGCTCCCCATCCTGCAGACTCCCATCCTGGGGGCTCCCCATCCTGGGAGCCTGCTACCTGGACCCTGGATGGGCACTTGCCTCTGTCCCCCCGCTTCTCACTGTCTAACCGGCTCTTCCTTTGTCATCTGCCCTTCAAACGCCCTCTCCTCTCTGAGGTCTTCCTGGATCTGCCCCCTCACCGCCCGCCCCCCCCCCCTCCGCAGAGTGAGATTCTGCCCTGAGAGGCTGTGAGCCCCAAGGGAGGGCAGGGACTGGTGGTCTCCTGGTCCCGCTGCCTCCTCCCTGGTAGGACATCCATCATCTCGACCTGCCCCCGGGGGGGACGGGGGAGGGGGGACGGGCTGGAGCTTGGGCTGCGGACACCCTGCCCCCTTCCCCCTCGCATCCCTCAGCTGCTATGGGGAGGCCCCTTGCTCTGAGCCTCAGTGTCCCACGGGGAGGGAGGAACCAGGGGCTCAGAAGGACCCCGAGGCCTCGGACAAGCCCTGTGTGGGCTGTGAGCTCCCCTCGGGGGCCTGTGAGGCCGAGCCGTCCAGGGAGGTGCGACTGGCGCAGCCTAAGGGGCAAAGGCTGGTGCAGGAGCGGAAGGGAGGAGGCTCCGGTCTGAGGAGCCCCGGAGGGACCGGGCTGGGGCGCTGCACCTGGGGGCCCCCAGGAGCCCACCCCCTGGACGGGGTGACCGCTCTGGTCTCGGCGGGGAGTCCCCTGCCGGCCCTGATAGTCCCCGGGACCAGCACCCTCTTCCGCTCTGGGTGGGCCTGATGCGCTGTCCTCTCAATGTTCACCACCCCCAAACCGCCTCTCCTCGCCACCCCTGGGCTGGGCTCCCTGACCCTCAGCCCGGCCCCTGCACCAGAGGGTCTGGTCTGGGTGCAGGGAGCTGGGTGCCTGGCCCCCCGTCCGTCCGTCCGTCCGTCCCAGGGCCTTATCCGGGTCCCTGGGCTGTTTGAGGGTCACCCCACATTCCCGAGTGTCTACGAATCTCTGGCTCTGCCGTGGCCCCTCCTGCCCTCTAGGCCAGCCTGAGGGGGCTGTGCCTCCTCCGGCCTGCCCTGCAGCCGGGATCTGGGAAAGGAATGGGCCGGGAGCCTTGCAGCGAGCCCTTTCCCACGAGAGCCGAGCCCTGACCCTGTCCTTATCTGGCCTGGCTGCGCCAACAACAACACAGATGTGAGCTCGCAGCCCTGGACGCAAGGACACCGACCTCCCTGGCCAGCTGCTGGGCTCCAGCCTCCGTTTCCCCCGTGAACGGGGGGGGGGTGTCCCTCCAGGGGATGGAGGAGTCGGTGACGGCAAGGTCACAGACCGCCGGCACACCATTCCCACCCACACGCATGCACACACGTGTGCGGCCACCCAGGCCCCGCCAGGCAGGCTGCTCTGCTCCTGATTCCTCTGGCCCTAGCCTCCTCCCCCCTCTCCCCCTAGCCCCTGGTAGGCTCCCAGGTCCCACTCAGAGCTTTTTCGACGGTGAGCTAGAAGGTGTGATGTGTTAGGTGTGTGCATGTGTAAAGGCCTGTGAATGGAGCATGTGTGTGCAGTGTGTAAGTGTGGGGACACGTGTGCAAAGGTATCTGCATCGCCCCGGGATTCGTGTGCAGAGGACTGTGTCTGTTCGAGGTCCAAGCCCTGGGGGCCAGGGTTCCTGGTGGGGTGTGTGCATGTGCCTGTGTGTGCGTGCGCGCATGTGTGTGTGTGTGTGTGCATGTGTGCACGAGGACAGGTGTGCTCACACACACTTCAGTGTGGCTCCCGGCGGCCCCGAGGGGCAGGGACAGCAGGGGAAGGTGAGCTGAGGGTGGTGCCCACTGGGGGTGGGTGTGCCCGAGGCACCACACCAGTGGGTGGCAGGCCTATAAATACCACACTGGCAGGTCCGGAACGAACCCTCACTATTCCTGGCCGGGGGCTGGGGCCATTTTTAACGCTGCTCCACACCCTGGGCCACCGCGGTGTTTGTGTGGCCGCCCGGGGCAAGGCCACGGCTGGGCTGGGTGGTGGGTGGGGACAGCCCAGACCTGCTGGGCCACCACAGGTGGGGCATCCGGAGGGGACGGAGAGGGTGGCCTGCTGCCGCCATCGCCTCCGTCACCCTTCGCCCCGTCACCCCTGTCACTCCCCTCCCTGTCACCTGCACGGCCTCCTGCCTGTCACTGTCCCTTCCTCACGGAGGCCCATCCTGCGTCCGTGTCCGTGTCCGTGTCCGTGTCCGTGTCCGTGTCCGGACGGTTGGGGGACTGACAGGTGAGGACTTGGTCGGGGGAACGGCCTCTGTAAGTCACAGCCCGGGCTCGGCCTGAGCGGCCCCCGCTCCCCGGTTCCTGAGCTGAGCCCTGGTCCGGCCCCGTGGTCCCGGCTCCGAGTCTGAGCGTGGCCCGGGCGCGGCGGCTCCTCTCGCCGCGGGGACGTCTGCCTGAGACAGTCGTCCGTCCACTCAAACAACCGCCCGATTCAGATCCCTCCGACGGACGGAGTTTTCCCTCCGGCTAAATTTACTTGCATTTTTTACTGAATTGGCCATTCAACAGAGGTTGTGTCCACATGCCCCCCTGCCCCATGCCAGCGAGGGGCCGACTCACAGAGGGACCTGCGTGCAGAGCCTGAGTGCCCCCTGCTCACACGCATGCGGTCACAGTCCCCTGTGACACACACCATCACACATGGTCACACGTTCCCATCCTTGGGCCCCCAGGGACACATGTGAGCACACGCCTGCAGAGTATCTCTCTCTCTCACACTCACACACACATTCACACACATTCACACACACTCTCACACACACTCCCACACACTCCCACACACACACTCTCTCGCACGCACACACACACGCACACACATTCAAACACACTCACACACACTGACACACACATTCACACAAACATACACACACTCACACACACACTCACACACACTCACACACACTCTCACACACACACACACACACACACACACACGCTCACACACACTCTCTCACACACACACATGCTCATACACACACACACACTCCCCCCCACACACACACACTCCCACACACTCCCACACACACATTCAAACACACTCACACACACTCACACACACACTCAAACACACTCACACACACTCACACGCACACACACTCACACACACACATGCTCATACACACACACTCACACACACGCTTACACACACACTCACACACACGCGCGCTCATACACACACGCGCTCACACACACACTCACACACTCACACATACTCTCACACACATGCATGCACGCACACACGCTCACACACACACACACGCTCACACACACACACTCACACACACACACACACACACACACACACACACTCACACCCCATGCGGCCGTGATGGAGCCTCGCCCTCAGGCCTAACCTGGGGCCTCAGGGAAAGGGGCCTGGGCAGCCGGCTCCCACCCCCCCCCCCCGCCGGCCTCGGTGGGTGCCGGTCATCCCGGGCCGCGGGGCCCCTGCGGCCTTAATTGCAGCCCCCGGACCCGGAGCCTAAAAGGGGACTCTTTTCTTTCTTCCAAGGACAATAAATATTTGCTCTCCGGGAAGCGGCCGGGGAGAGCGCAGGGTTTGGCCGGCGGCGGGAATGTCCAGGGCGGTGAGGGGGGCCGCGGGCCTCGCCGGGGAGGGCTGGCCCTCCGGAAGCCGGACCGCGGGCAGAGCGGGGCCAGGCCGGGCGGCTGCTCCTCTGTCCTCGGACCCGGCCGCAGGCCTTGGTCTTGTCGGGGCCTTTGCCCACGCCTCCTCCTCAGACCCCTGGACCTCCCCCTCCCCCGAGGCCTTCTTCCCTCCCTCGCTCCCCGTCAGCCCGCACCCTGTCCCCTGCTCTCGGGGTGCCTGGCGCTGCCTGGCGGCCTGGCTCTTTGGACTAAACAGGGGGTTCAGGGTCCCCAGATGCATTTCCAGTCTGCCTCCTTAGACCAGCCACCGAGGACAGGTCCCTTCAGGCTGGGCCCGAGACCACGGCTCTGCCCCCAGCCCCCCGAAGGACCAGGCCTGGCCTACACTGTCCCCCAGCCGGTCCCCCACGGACCCTGGTCCCCGGAGGCCCCTGCCGTCCACCCCGCCCCTCTGCCCAATTGGGCTCCCAAATATAGCGGCCGCGGCCACAGCCAGCCAGGACACCACAGCCCGAGCGTCAGTCCTGGGCCGGGATCAGAGGGGCAGGGGCTGATTATAGGTCCCCGGGCCAAACCAGGGCCTGCCTGCCAGCCCGCAGCCCGCCCCCCCGCCCGCCCGAACCACAGGCCTGGAGCAGCTGGTCCCGTCAGCACAGTGGGCAGCGGGTGGGGCCTGAGGCTGGGCCTGGCTCGCAGAGGACAGAGTCGTCTGTGTGTGGCATGGGGGTGGCAGGACAGGCTGGGACTTAGGGTAGCGACTGTCCTCGGAACACAGCCTCCCCCCCCCCCAGGCCATTGCACAGATGGGGAAACTGAGGCCCAGAGGAGGCAGGACCCGCCGAGGTCAGACCCTCAGGAGCCTCCCGCTCCCCCTGGCCACCCCTCCCGCCTCCCAGGGCTGGGCTGTGCCTCCGGGAAGCAGGCCACATCCTGTCGGTGGCCAGCAGCCCTGCTGGAAGTCCTCCTCAGAGTCCCACTCGCACCCGAGGCTCCGGGGCCAGGCGGCGCCCCCGTTCCTCTCGCTGGGCCCTCGCCCTCGTGGCTGCCTCCAGCCAGGGTCCGGGCAGCGGGGGCAGGGACAGGGGCTGCGTGTGGGGCCTGTGTTCACGCACCCGGCGCGGGCGCCCTGCGGGGTGAGGTGCGGCCTGCCTACTTGTGCCCGTCGGGCTCGGGTCCCCGGGACCTGCTGCCCACAGCATCTGACCTACTTCGAGGCTCTGGCCGGGCCGGCCGCGCCGACTCGTCCGGGAAGCGTGGGCCTGCGTCCCAGCCTGGGGCCCTGCCAGGAGGGCGGGCGGGGAGGGCCGGGCGGTGGCAGCGCCTGCGGCGGGACCAGGGCACGTGAGGAGGCAGACCCTCCTTCCCTGCCTCTGGTCTCCACCCCCACCCCCCCCCAGGCCCTCCCGGCCCGCCCGGCCCGCCCCCCTCCTCGCGGCCACCATATTCCCAGCTCCCCGAGTTGGAGAGGCTCTGACAGGATGAGGGACATTCCTCAGCCCCTCTGAACGCTGCGGGTCTGCCAAGCTCCCGCCCGCCCGCTGTGTGCCAGGACCTCACCCCTCAGCCTGCCGGCCGGCCTCGTCTGCAGAACAGCGGGCAGTGCCAGCCTGGGACCCAGCAGCCCCGGCCCGGGCCCCGGCCTGGGGGTCTGGGCGTGTGTGTGGGTCTGGAGTCTGGGTTTCGAGTCTGGGCTTGAGGTCGGGGTCTGGCATCCAGGATTGAGAGTCTGGGTCCCTCGCGTGGGTTCTGGTCCTGAGCTCTGGGTTCTAGGCTCTAAGTTTGGGGTTCAGTTCCTGAGACTGGAGTCTGGGATCTGGGCTTGGGGTTCCAGGTTTCCAGGTCTGCATTCTGGGGTCTGGGAGAGGTCCTGGGTTCTGGGTTTGGGCTCAGGATCCAAAGGCCAGTTTCTATCCCTTCGGCGCCCCCTGCTGGCTGCTAGTCATGCTGTCTTCCTGCCCAACCCACAGGTGAGCCGCCCCCCCCCCCGCCCCCCCCCTCCCCCCCCCCCCACCCCCCGCAGCTGAGAGGGCTTTCTGGGCGATGGGAGTGGCTCAGAGAACAGGCCAAGGCCGAGCTGAGGGAGTGGCAGGTGGGTTAGGGTTAGGGTTAGGGCTAGGGCTAGGGTTAGGGTTAGGGCTAGGGTTAGGGTTAGGGCTAGGGCTAGGGTTAGGGTTAGGGCTAGGGCTAGGGCTAGGGTTAGGGCTAGGGCTAGGGCTAGGGTTAGGGCTAGGGCTAGGGCTAGGGTTAGGGCTAGGGCTAGGGCTAGGGTTAGGGCTAGGGTTAGGGCTAGGGTTAGGGCTAGGGTTAGGGCTAGGGCTAGGGTTAGGGTTAGGGCTAGGGCTAGGGCTAGAATTAAGACTGCGATGCTGTCCCAGGCGCCCCCTGCTCTCCCAGATCCCTTGTGGGTCAGCAAGTGCCCCCCCCCCCCCCCCGCCCCATTCTATGGATGGGGTTTGGCAAGGGGCCCTAGTCCCTGTGGGGAGGTGGGTACATGGAGATGTTTGGGACATTTGCTCATCCAACACGTGTTGAGTGCCTGCTGTGTACCGTGCTCTGTTCCAGACACGGGATACACAGCTCCTGCGCAGCTGACACTCATGGCGGACACACGCAAGAAACAGGAGCCGGCGGGCCTGGCTCGGTGGCTGAGCTTCAACCTAAGAACCGGGAAGTCATGGTTCCATCCCAGTTAGAGCCAGGCCTGGGTGGCCGGCTCCATCCCAGGTCGGGGTGTGCAGGAGGCAGCTGATCCATGATTCTCTGCTCATCATGGATATTTCTATCTCTCTCCCTCTCTCTTCCTCTCTGAAACCAATAAAAATACATTAAAAATACAGAAACACAGTCACAAGGAAACAAGCTCCTGTTAGAGGTGCAGGGCTGGGAGGCAGGGCCGAGGGGCAGGTCTGGGGGGACAGAAGGTGCGGGGCTGGGGCCTAAGCCGGGTCCCGGGGAGGTGAGGGGCAGGGAGCAGGGAGAACCAGGAGGAGGCACTGTGGCCAGGCTCTCCTGCCTCTGACCGCAGGGTCCTCAGAAATCAGGCCCACGTCTTCCCAGCATCCCGTTGGCTGTGCGTGCGGTGGGGGAGGGGGCTGCGGAGAGGGCTCTGGAAGGTGCCCGGACAGGACCACCACCAGGACACGAGCTGGAGGAGCCGAGGGGGTTGGGTCCAGGCCCCTCCCTCCCAAGCCCTGGGCTCCCAGGACCCCGGGCCCTGCCCGGCTCTTGCCTGCTGGGCTGGCATTCCTGCAGCACCTGGAGCTCTATCCGACGGGGACCTGGGAGGGAGGTGAGAGCCAGGCCTGGTGTGGGCTGTCCTCGCTGCCCCTTCCCTGCCCACCTGCCTGCCCACCTGGCCGCCCTGCTGGCTCTTGGCCTCAGCAGCCGATCCTGCAGGCAGCCCGGGGGTGGCGTCCGGCCAGGGGTGGTGTCAGCGGTGGTTGGACGGGTCCCCTGGGTGAGCAGGAAGCTCAGACCAAGGCCCAGCCCAGCTTCCGCCTGGGGCCGGGGCTGGGGTGGAGGGGGGAGAGCTCTGTGCATGGTGTCCCGTCCGCAGGACCTCACCGCCCTGTGCACCAAGCAGAGGGACCAAGACACCCCTCTCCGCGCGCGAACCCACAGACGGAGCAAGGGTGCTGTGCAGCTCCGCTGGGCCTGAGCCGCCCACTCCTGTGCAGAACTGTGGCCGGGAGGCCCTGTCTCTCGCCCACGGTGCTTCCCTGACGCCCATGGTGTCCAAGGGAGGGTGGTGGTGTGGCCCTGGCCGTGTGGCTCAGTGGATAGAGCGTCGGCCTGCAGATGGAAGGGTCCGGGGTTCGATTCCGGTCCAGGGCACAGAGTATGTACCTGGGTTGCAGGCTCCTCCCTGGCCCAGGTCCAGGTCGGGCACGTGCAGGAGGCAACCAGTCGATGTGTTTCTTTCACATCGATGTTTCTCTCTCTCTCCCTCTCTCTTCCACTCTCTCTAAAACCAGTGGGGTGAGGACTAACAACAAAAAACAAGACAGAAGAGATGGGGAACCCTGTGTAAGCCGCGGCCGGGCCTCCGTTCCCGGGCCCTAGCGGCCCCCCCCCCCCCGGCCTCTGTGTGTCCCTCCGGCTGGGCTCCTCCGGGGCCCCGGCTCGTCTCGGTGGACGCTGCCCGCGCCGTCCTGGTCTCAGCCGAACATCTGGAGAAAGGGAGCGCTCGGCCCGGCCCCGGAAGCTGTCAGGGCTCCAGGAGGACACTCTGCCTGCAGATGCGGGAGGAAAGTCCCGGGTCCCGTTCAGGGGGCCCCGGACTGCTGTCCCCTCCGGAGGCTGAGTGGCAGGGAGAGACGGGCCAGCATGTGGGGGGCCCTGGCAGGTCCTCCTGCGGCTCCAGCCCCAGCCCACACCCAGCGTGGTCCCCAGGGTCTGGGGGGGAAGGGGGACGCTGCCTCTGAAGTTTCTGTCAAAGGCTCCAGGCACTAAAAACAACGGGCCCGCCCTCCTCCCCCGCCCGCCCCCCCCCGCCTCCCCCGCCTGTCCCCTCCCCCGGCACCCCCCCACACACACGGGCAGGGATGGGTCCAATGTGTTTGCAAGCTGTCCCTGCTCCCCGCTGTGTGCCGGGAGGCCCCGGCCGCCTTGGCTCCACCCCCCACACCCCCACCCGCATGGCCAGCCCGGGCCCCTGTCTGCCAGCTCCCAGGGCTGGGCCCTCCAGGGTGGGGGTGAGCTCTGGCTGGGGGGTGAGGGGGCTCTGGCTGGGGCAAACCTCACCCCCCACCGGGTCCTCAGAGAGGCGGACCGTCCCGGTCCCCCGAAGGCTGGCGGAGGGAAACGGGGGCCTGGAGCGGCGCGGAGAGCTTCCGGGAGAGGCCGTGGGCCGGCCCGGGCACACCGGGCAGAGGGGCACCTGGCCCGGCGCCGGCGGGGAGCAGGCGTGTGGCACGTGGGGGGCCTGTGGCGGGGGCTGTGGGAGTGGCAACGAGAGTGAGGGTGAGACGGAGGGAGAAACGGCCTCCGGGCTGGTGTGCTGATCTGGAGGCTGGGTGTGTCAGGCTCGCCCTCCAGACAGAAGCGCCCAGACTTCGGCCTCCTGGGTGCTGTTCCCGAGCCCTAAGGCTCACGGCTGCGGCTGAAGCTGCCTGAGAGCCGTGACCCTCACACACGGACACGCGGACACAGAGATACACAGACAAGCACACACAGGCACATGCACACATGCACACACGGACACAGAGATACACAGACAAGCACACACGCACACACGGACACAGAGATACACAGACAAGCACACACAGGCACATGCACACACGCACACACGGACACAGAGATACACAGACAAGCACACAGACACACGGACACACAGGCACATGGACAAGCACACACAGAGACGGCAGTGGTGCACACAGAACCCACCCCTCCAGACACCCAGGAAACACGCACAGACCCCCCATGGGCACACAGAGCCCCCCCCAACACACCCAGGCCCCAGACAGCCCCCCTCTGTGCGGGTGCAGGCAGACACCTGGGGGTGGGAAGTTGAGCTGGAGAGGGGCCTCAGGTGATTGAGTCCTCCTGCACCCAGCACCCAGCACCCAGCACCCAGCACACAGCACCCGGCACACACTCAGCCTCTGCTGAACGCGGGGCCTGGCTGGCCTGGCGTGTCTCAGGGTGCTGAGCACAGCCTCTGTCCTCCCCCCCCCCAACAGGTGACAGACGGACAGCCCTCCCTCTCCCTCCCTCTCTCCTGAGCCTGAACAATGCCGTCCCAGGCCCCAAAATAGCCCCTGCGGGCCAGTGTCCTTTTATGGCCCTGTCCCCATTGTGCAAGGGGGGGGGGGTGCCCAGGCCAGATAAAGGCCAAGGGCAGGCGGTGCCCCACCCGACCTCGACCTCGCTCTCTGCTCCCTCCTCGTCGGTCCGTGCTCACGGTCCCATGGCCCCCAAAAAACCAGAGCCCAAGAAGGAGGAGGCCAAGGCAGCCCCCAAGGCGGCGGCTCCGGCCGCGGCCCCGGCTCCCGCGGCCCCGCAGCCCGAGCCCCCCAAGGAGAACGAGTTCGATGCCTCCAAGGTCAAGGTGGGTGTGGGGCCGGGCTCTGGCAGGGAGGACACGGAGGGAACTGGATCCAGAGCAGACGGACCAGGATAGGCGACTCAGAAAGTGGGCAGGAGCTGATGCTGGAAGCTTCCGCAGACAGCCCTGGGCTTCGGGCTCAGGCAGGCATGGCGGGCAGGAGGGGGCAGCCAGCGGGAGGGCCCAGTGCCCTTGGTGGTGGTTTAGAACCTGTCTCTCCCCGGGCCTCGCTCACATCCTTGGTGCCTGCCCCCCCCCCCCCCCCCAGCAGGCAGATGGGGGGCGGACCAGAGGAAGCCAGGCCCCCAGGCTGGGCCACAGTCACCTCCAGTGCCTGAGCCCAGAGCTGGGAGGCCCTCAGCTCCGAGGGGGGGACTGGGAGACAGGCGGGAAGCTGGGCTCACAGTGTGACCAGTGGTCCCAGGAGCCCTCGGGGATGAGGCTCTCAGAGGCTAAACTTGGAGGAGCAGCCGCGACTCCCACCTGTGGCCTCCGCACAGCGGCACGCACCCCGCACCTGCCCCTCCCTGCGCTCTGCCTCCTGGATGCCTCCCAGCCCATGCCCGGCTGCCGGCTGAGGCAGAGGCCGGTCCCCCGGCCCCCAGGCCCCCGGCCCTCTGCACACAGCCTCCGCTGGAGGCCGCGGGGCGGAGCCCCTGCTCTGGGCCTGTTGCTCGGCGGAGGGCGGCAGCCTCTGCGCAGTGGTGGGGGCCTCCACAGCCTGCGCCCTGTTGGCTCCTGACCCCCGGGCCCCTCGGCGCTGGCGTGTGTCCAAACCCCTGGTAGGGTCACCTGGACCCAGGGGCCTCGGATCCGAGGTTGGCACACGCCCCTCTCCAGGAGGGAACAGGGAGGCCCTGTGTGCCCTTGACCCCACCTCGGGCTGGTGAGGGGGTGGTGAGGGGGTGATGAGGGGGGGTGGGGGTGGGGAGGGGGGGTGGGGGGTGGGGAGGTGGGGTGGTGGAGGGGTGTGGAGGTGGCCTGTCAGCAGGTTCCTGGGGAGAGCTGCAGGGCCTGAGGGCAAGGCACTCCCCTCACTGCCTGCTCTGTGGGGGTTGGTGGGGCCCCGAGGGAGCAGCAGGGGGGGAGGTGCCCCTCTTGATCCCCTCCCCCAAGCTCCTTTCCCTCCTGTGATCTTGACTTTGGGGCAGTGACTGAGGGATAAAAATAGCCCTGGTATCGGTGAGGAGGGGGAGACCAGGAGGAGAGCGGGTCCCAGGAGGCCTCTGGCCTCAGGCGCCCCAATGCTGCCTCAGCAGCTCCCCTGGCTGGGCTGCGTGTGTGTGTGTGTGTGTGGGGGGGGGCGGGGGGGGGCTGCCCTGCCCTCGAGGGGGGTGCAGGGCCCAGTGTAGGCAGGGCCACGCGAGCGGCAGTGCCCAGCCTGAGGGCTCTGAGGGACAGACACACACACATACACACTTGAACGCACACGAATGCACACACACATGTGAACGCACACACACGTGAATGCGCGGGCACACACACACACACACACACACCCTGTGGAGATGAGCCCGTCACACTCCTGTGGCGGGTCCTGCCTCCTAGAGGCTGGGGCGGGAATGGGGACAGGGTGGACGGCTGAGGGCTGAGGTCTGCGTCTGGCCACAGAGAGACCAGGTGGAGGCCTGGCCCCGCTCTCTGAGGCATCTTTGGGGTCTGCCTTCATTTTGGGGTCTCCTTACAGATCGAGTTCACCCCAGAGCAGATTGAAGGTGAGTGGAGTGTGACCCTGGGCTGCAGGGTGGGGCTGGGCCTGTCGGAGAGTCCTGGGGGTTAGGGGGCTCTGGCTGGGGGGGGGGTGAGGGGGCTCTGGCTGGGGGGGTGAGGGGGCTCTGGCTGGGGGGGGAGGGGGCTCTGGCTGGGGGGGGAGGGGGCTCTGGCTGGGGGGGGGAGGGGGCTCTGGCTGGGGGGGGAGGGGGCTCTGGCTGGGGGGGGGAGGGGGCTCTGGCTGGGGGGGAGGGGGCTCTGGCTGGGGGGGGGAGGGGGCTCTGGCTGGGGGGGGAGGGCGCTCTGGCCGGGGGGGTGAGGGGGCTCTGGCTGGGGGGGGAGGGGGCTCTGGCTGGGGGGGGGAGGGGGGCTCTGGCTGGGGGGGTGAGGGGGCTCTGGCTGGGGGGGGGAGGGGGGCTCTGGCCGGGGGTCACAGCCCACATTCTCACAGAGTTCAAGGAGGCCTTCATGCTGTTTGACCGCACGCCCAAGTGCGAGATGAAGATCACGTACGGCCAGTGCGGGGACGTGCTGCGGGCGCTGGGCCAGAACCCCACGCAGGCCGAGGTGCTGCGGGTGCTGGGGAAGCCCAAGCAGGAAGGTGGGTCCCTCGAGAGCGCCCACGGGGGCTGCCACGTGGGGGCCACGGGAACCTGCTGTGCCCTGTGCTCTGCCGTCCAGACGGGGACACAGGCGGCTCCGGGGAGCTGACAGGTCGTGAGGAGCGCTGGCCGCTGCCCTGGCCCCTGGGGGAGGCACCAGGCCCCCACCCCCCGTCCTCCACAGCTGACCATGTGCAGACCAGGCTCCCTCTGCCCCCCCAGACCCCGGCTTCTCCCTCTGCCCCCCCCAGACCCCGGCTTCTCCCTCTGCCCCCCCGGACCCCGCTTCTCCCTCTGCCCCCCCCGGACCCCACTTCTCCCTCTGCCCCCCCGGACCCCGCTTCTCCCTCTGCCCCCCCCGAACCCCGCTTCTCCCTCTGCCCCCCCGGACCCCGCTTCTCCCTCTGCCCCCCCCGGACCCCTCTTCTCCCTCTGCCCCCCCCGGACCCCATCATCTCCCTCTGCCCCCCCCCGGACCCCGTCTTCTCCCTCTGCCTCCCCCGGACCCCGCTTCTCCCTCTGCCCCCCCCGGACCCCGCTTCTCCCTCTGCCCCCCCCCAGACCCCGCTTCTCCCTCTGCCCCCCCCGGACCCCTCTTCTCCCTCTGCCCCCCCCGGACCCCATCATCTCCCTCTGCCCCCCCCCGGACCCCGCTTCTCCCTCTGCCCCCTCCCGGACCTCGTCTTCTCCCTCTGTCCCCCCCCCGGACCTCGTCTTCTCCCTCTGCCCCCCCCCGGACCCCCGCTTCTCCCTCTGCCCCCCCCGGACCCCATCATCTCCCTCTGCCCCCCCCCGGACCCCGTCTTCTCCCTCTGCCCCCCCCAGACCCCGCTTCTCCCTCTGCCCCCCCCCGGACCCCGTCTTCTCCCTCTGCCCCCCCCCGGACCCCGCTTCTCCCTCTGCCCCCCCCAGACCCCGCTTCTCCCTCTGCCCCCCCGGACCCCATCATCTCCCTCTGCCCCCCCCCCGGACCCCGTCTTCTCCCTCTGCCCCCCCCGGACCCCCGCTTCTCCCTCTGCCCCCCCGGACCCCATCATCTCCCTCTGCCCCCCCCCCGGACCCCGTCTTCTCCCTCTGCCCCCCCCCCAGACCCCGCTTCTCCCTCTGCCCCCTCCGGACCCCGCTTCTCCCTCTGCCCCCCGCCCCCCAGGCCCCGGCATCTCGGTGAGGGTGGTGAGGGGTGGGTTAGGCCGGTTTCCCTGGCCACCGAGGCCAGGAGGGTGGCCTGCTTGGCCCCAGGAGGCTGGGTCCGGTCCCAGGGCGGCCACCGTGGGCTCAGCTCGCCTGGCCTGTTGTAGGGCAGGGCGGGGGGTAGGGGTGGAGGAGGAGGTGGCACAGGAAGGACTGCTTCCCCGAAGGAGGCAGGTGCCGGGCGGGCGGGCGAGCCTCCTGGGGAACGGGCTGCGGGAAGACGCCTGTCGGGGTGCCTGAGGCGCCTGGGGGGCGGGGGCGGGGGCCTGCCTGGCACGGCCTCTCTCCGCAGACCTGAGCACCAAGATGATGGACTTCGACACGTTCCTGCCCATGCTGCAGCACATCGCCACCAACAAGGACACGGGCACCTACGAGGACTTCGTGGAGGGGCTGCGTGTCTTCGACAAGGAGGGCAACGGCACCGTCATGGGCGCCGAGCTGCGGCACGTGCTGGCCACGCTGGGTGAGGCGCCCCAGGCGGCGGCAGCGTCGGGGGCCCTGAGGGGGTGGGGACCGTGTGGGGGCGGGGGCAGCTCTGGGCCCGGCAGGCGACGTGGCCCAGGGGCTCCGCTCGGTCTCGGGGCCACTGCCTCGCGTCAGACCCAGAGCCACGTCCCCTGGTGGCCGCGCAGCTCACGTGCCTGCATCAGGGCCTCCTGACCCCCTGCCAGGTGCCTCCCCTGGCACAGACTCTTTCCTGCAGCACATGCTTCTTGAGCACCTACTGTGCGCCAGGCCTGAGCCGGACTCTGGGGTGTGTGTGCGTGAGTGTGTGCTAGTCTGTGCGTCGGTGTGAGTGTGAGAGTGTGTATATGTATACGTGTGTGAGTATGGGTATCTATTCCTGTACGTGTGCATATCTATGTATGTGAGTATGTGCACGCACACATGTATGTGTGTGCGCATACGTGTATGTGTATCTATTCGTGTACGTGTGTATCTGCGTATGTGTGTGTTTGTAAGTGTGTGTGCATGTGTGTACCAATGTGCACATGTGTGCCGGTGTGTGGATGCACATGTGTGTGTATGTGTGTATCTGTGTGAGTGTGTGTGCGTGTGGCTGGGCGTGGGAGAAGCTGAGTTGGCATTCCAGGGTGGCAGCAGCATGGCACACACGAAAGCACGGGACAGGAAGGTGGCCGTGGCCGGGGGCAGTCACCCTGCTCCCGGACCCAGCTGTACCCCCAGCCTCGTGGGGACACGGGGGTGCTCGGCGACGTTAGGGGCAGAGCCAGGCGGGACACCGGGCACCCAGGCCCTGCCCTTCCTGCCTTGTCGCCAATTCTCTGGACTCGGAGGCCAGGGTCGGGCCGAGGCCTGTGGCGAGGGCAGTGCCACGGGGCACACGGAGGCAGAGCCACATCAGGCTCACGTCCTCCCTCCCTGCCCACACGCCGCCCCTGCCGCCCCCAGGCGAGCGGCTGACCGAGGACGAGGTGGAGAAGCTGATGGCCGGGCAGGAGGACTCCAACGGCTGCATCAACTACGAAGGTGGGCGCAGGGGGGCCTCCGGGGGCCGGGGCCGGGCTGCCCCGGCCGAGCCTCATCCTCCTCCTTCCTCCTTCCTCCAGCGTTCGTGAAGCACATCATGGCCAGCTGAGCCTGCCCAGGTGAGCCTGCCCAGGGGAGCCTGCCCAGGGGAGCCTGCCCAGGGGAGCCCTCAGTCCTGCTGCCCTGCTGGCCACAGCCTGTGTCTGCCTCCCATGGCACCAACTCGGCTCCCAGCCCACACCCTGCTGCCTGGCTCGGCTCCGTCACCGATGCTGTGTCCTTTGCCCTTTGCCCTCAGGGAGCCCGGGGGGCCCTGCTGGGATGGCACGTGATGCTGGCATCGCAGGAGCTGCCGGAAGGAGGGACTGTGGAGGCCGCACCAGCTCTGCAGCACCCCGGACCCCTCCGTCTGCCCAGCCGCACGCACCTGTCTGTCCCCACGCCCTAGGGCCTGAATAAATGCCTTCGTCCTCCTTCCTGGCCTCTGGCCTTCCTCCCTCTCCCTCTCGTTGGTCCTACCTCTGGGTGGCTGCTCTGAATGCTGTGGGCAGCGAGCCCTGGACACAGAAAGGGAGTCCTTCTGCTCACAGACCCAAACCCCCACCGAACCATCTCCTGTGCTGTGAGCCTGCCCCGGCTCTGGGGGAGGAGCAGGGCGGACCTGGAAGAGGCCTGGGTGCCCCTGGCTCTGTGCCCGCCAGAGCACTGTCTGAGCTTCTGGGCCGTAAGCAGGCCTGAGGGCCCCGGCCACCATGACACAGGCCGAGAGCGGCCTTGCCTGCCAGTGGGGAGCGCAGGGCAGAGCTGACCGTGCCCGGCTGCCAGGACTGAAGAGGCCTGAGGCCCCTACCTGACTTGGCTGGGGAAACCGAGGCACGCGCCTGAGGTGTGGCTCTCGGCCAGAGGAGAGGGTCTACCGTGAGCTCCCAGCCCTGGGCTTCTCAGCGGAAGATGAGCGTGCAGGCCCCAAGTGTGCAGTGACGGTGTGTGTGAGTGTGTGTGAGTGTGTGTGTCTCTGTGTGTGTGTGTGTGAGTGTGTGTGTGAGTGTGTGTGTGTGAGTGTGACTGTGTGTGTGAGTGTGTGAGTGTGTGTGTCTCTGTGTGTGTGTGTGTGTGTGAGAGTGAATGTGTTTGTGTGTGTGTGAGTGTGTGTGTGAGTGAATGTGTGTGTGAGTGTGTGTGTGTGAGTGTGTGTGTGTGAGTGTGTGTGTGAGTGAGTGTGTGTGAGTGTGTGTGAGTGTGTGTGTGTGTGAGTGTGTGTGTGTGAGTGTGTGTGTGTGTGTGAGTGTGTGTCTCCCTGTGTGTGTGTGAGTGTGTGTGTGTGAGTGTGTGTGTGTGTGTGTGAGTGAGTGTGTGTGAGTGAGTGTGTGTGTGAGTGAGTGTGTGTGTGAGTGTGTGTGAGTGTGTGTGTGTCTCTCTGTGTGTGTGTGAGTGAATGTGTGTGTGTGTGAGTGTGTGTGTGTGTGGGTGTGTGTGTGAGTGAGTGTGTGTGTGAGTGTGTGTCTCTCTGTGTGTGTGTGTGTGTGTGAGTGTGTGTGTGTGAGAGTAAATGTGTTTGTGTGTGTGAGTGTGTGTGTGTGAGTGTGTGTGTGTGTGAGTGTGTGTGTGAGTGAGTGTGTGTGAGTGTGTCTCTCTCTCTGTGTGTGTGTGTGTGAGTGAGTGTGTGTGTGTGAGTGTGTGTCTCTCTGTGTGAGTGTGTGTGTGTGTGAGTGTGTGTGTGTGTGAGTGTGTGTGTGAGTGAGTGTGTGTGAGTGAGTGTGTGTGTGTGTGAGAGAGAGCGGAGAGAGGGCTGGGGCGGGAGAGAGGGAGAGAGTTGGGAGGTGTTGACATGTTAGACCATGAGGCCAGTGATTATCTGAGAAGCTCATAGTTGGGCAAAAACGTAAGAGGAGATGCCACCAGAAGCCATGGAGAATTATGTAACTCCACAAAACCAGCACCCAATTGAGAACGGGTGGAGGATGGAAGCAGGCTTTCTCCGAAGAAGATGCACAAACAGCCCGTCACATGATGAGGCCTCTAATCACTAGGAAAATGCAAATTAAACTACAATGAGATGACACTTCTCACCCCTGGGATGGCTAGCCCGCGTGCCACGCCCCCCAAAACAAAACACAAAAAAACAAAAAACCCCACACACAAGAAAATACCCGTGCTGCCACCATTAGGAAACCCGGAGCCCTGGGCATCGCTGAGGGGTGCAGCTGCTGTGGGAACAGTGAGGAATCGCCATGTGACCCGGCAGTCCCTCTGCTCGGCTCTCACCGAGGACGGGCAGCAGCCGGAGGAGATGTCACGCTGTCCCCCGGCGTCACTCCGGTGCCCTCGGCGGTGCGGGGTCACCACAGGCGGTCTGTTCGTACGATGGCGGTCAGCCCTGCCGAGGGCAGGGAGTCCGACACGTGCTGTCACGGATGAACTGGAGGGTACCCCACTAAGTGAAACAAGCCAGGCCCAGAAGGGCCAGTTCCTGGATGATCCCACTTCTCTAATTCATAGAGACGGAAGCAGGGTGTGGCTGCTGGGGGCTGGGGAGCCGGGCCGGACGTCTTGGTAAGAAAACAAAATGACTGAGGAGAGTCGGTGTCCTGGGTGGGCTTCCCAGAAGCGGAGCTGAGACGCAGCCTGAATGCAGACGGTCCCCCGGGAGGGCACCCCGAGTTGGAGGGCAGCTGGGAGGGAGGGAGCCGAACAGGTGCCGGAGCGGGTGGCGTGTGAGCAGTGGAGCTGGGAGACGGCTCCGTCTGCCCTCCACCTGCATGGCGGTGCGTTTCCGTGTGCGTGTGCCTGCCCACGTGTGTATGCGCGTGCCATCTGTCTGTGTGTGCACACGTGTGTTATCTCTGTGTGCGCCTGCATGTGTCTGGTCGCCTGTCTGAGTGGGGACGTGCCGGGGACTCTGCCGAGTCAGCTCTGCGCTGAGCGGCGGCACTGCCAGCCCGGCTGCGGCCTCCCCGCAGTTGCATAAACACGCCCGCTCCCCTCAAGCAGGGAGGTCCAGCCTGTGGCCATGTGGCTGGCGAAGGCGATGGGAGGGGCCAGGGCTTGTCCTGCTGCCAGCCTGGGCCCTCCACACCCAAAGTGCCAGGTCAGTGTCCCGTGAGGGGGGAGTTGTCCGGGTCTCCCCACGCCTCCCTCCCCATCTGGCCTGGAGCCTGATCGCTGAGGGGGCGGAGGGGCCAGGCCTCGGCCAGCCGCAGCCAGAGGGTCCGTGGGGCAGCCAGGGGGCAGGGCCCAAGAACAGGGTTCGGCCTCAGGACCCCAGAACCAATGTGAGGCCCCTCCCCTGCTCTGACACCCCTGCAGGGACGCCATGGCTCTCGGCAGCGGCCACCCTGCCATGGGCCCCTCAGTGGCACCGGTCCCTGCCCGGACGGGGGTCAGAGAGCAGGGAGCCCAGAAGCCAGAAATGCAGCCGAGGCAGAAGGAAGTCAGAGGGGCTGGGAGAAATCAGGGTTGGAGGGAGAGCTTGCTAGGCCACCAGAGGACAGAAATCAGACCGCAGGCAGGAGAAGTCGGACTTCAGGCTCGGAGCCCCGCTGCAGAGCGGAGGGCAGAACGCCGATAAAGATCTTTACTTTAAACATATATTTTATTGATTTGAGAGAGAGAGAGAGTGAGAGTGAGAGTGAGAGAGAGAAACATTGATTGGCTGCCTCCTGCACGCCCCTTACTGGGGATCAAGCCCCCAACCTGGGCGTGTGCCCTGACTGGGGATCAAACCATGACCTGGCTCGTGGGCCTTCGACAACCACTGAGCCACGCCAGCCGGGCTGGCAAAGATCTTAAGAGAAACCAGGGGTTGGAGTAAAAGGGTCCAAGCAATGGGTGTATGACATGAGAGGGGGCGTGGAGATGGGGGGGGCAAAGACATTGGGCCTCAGTGTGACAGCAGCTCTCCTGCTGCATAAGTGGGTGCTGGGCGGAGGGGAGGAGGTGGTCCAGGGGGCAGCCCCGCTGTGGGTCCTCAGGCCTGGGGGGGGCGGGAGGAAGAGCCGCCTGGTCCAGGGCACCGCACCCCAGGGCACACTGATCCAGGCACCTCAGAGAGCAGCAGGGAAACCCGGGGACCGTGAACTGTGTGACCCAGCAGAGTCCCCTGGGGCTCTCCCAGTCCCCTCCACAGGCCCAGGCCCGCCTGCACCGAGTTTGGGGTTACTTGTTCCTGCCTCCGAAAGCCACACAATCCTGGTTTGCCCAGATGCTGACAGAGCACAGCTGGAATGTGGACACACACACACACACACACACACACACACACACACACAGGCTTCCCGGGACCGCCCAGCAGGCCCCTCTGGTCTCAGCCGCCAGGGCCCTGGGATGGGGCGGGGCCTAGAAGGTCAGGGCTGGCTCTCTGCCCCAGCCTGGCTGAGGACGCCCGAGGTGCCACCATTTTCTCCCCATCTTGCTCCTTCCTCTGTCCCTCGGGGTCCAGGCAGGTCCTGATCGGCTGAGGCCTCAGTGAGAATGGCTGCATCAGAGCGCTCTCTGGAGGGCTAGGGAAGGGTCTACAGCTCCTGAGGTGGGGCGATTGCCCCCTGAGAAGTCTGAGGTCCAGGCCAACTTGCTGACGTTTATACTTCGGTCAAGCTGACCACAGTCACCCTTTCCCTCATACAGTTCTGTACCAGGTCCGGAGGCCTCTGCCTTTCCTCCCCTCTGGCCCTCTTTCCTCTCGCTCCCCCTGGTCTGTTCCCCTCCCCCCAGGCTGCATTTCTACTCCCCTCTGGAATAGCACCTCCAGCTCCCAGATCACTGGGACGGTGGTGCGGAACCTGTCCCACGGGTGTGCATCAGGGGCGAGCCGAGTCCCCGGGAAGGCTGGGCAGAGACGGGGAGCACGTGCGCACCCCAAGGCCCAGCCAGCCTGAGCCCAGGAGGAGGAAGGCCCGGTGTGTTTCCTGGAGGTCACCCTGCATTGTCAGGGCCTGCCTGTCTCTCCTGAGGTCTCACCCTGCCTGCTTTACTTTGTTTCTGCCTTGAGAACATCCTTTGTTTACACAACCATGTGGGGTAGCTGGTGGTGGCTGTTTCCCGTGGCTTTATCTGGCAAAAATAAGACCTGACAAGTCGATTTTTAAGTTTGGAGGAAATTTCAGTTTGTTGCAATCAACATCTTCCCAAGCCCTTGAATGGGGCATGTCCTTTCCAGGCCAAAGGCTCCTCTGAATCACCCATTCATCCCTTCTTCCCTTCCTCCCCCCATCTGTCCATCCATCCATCCATCCCTCTGTCCATCCATCTGTCCATCCATCCATCCATCCATCTGTCCATCCATCCAGACAGCCATCCCTCCCTCCCTCTGTCCATCCCTCTGTCCATCAATCACCCATCCATCCATCCATCCATCCAGGTATCCATCCATCCATCCATCCATCCAGGAATCCATCCATCTGTCCATCCATCCATCCATCCATCCGTCCATGCATCCATATCCAGGCAGCCTCCATCCCTTCATCTGTCCATCCATCTGTCCACCCATCCATCACCCATCATCCATTCATCCCTCTAACTGTCCATCCAGCCACCCATCCAGCCATTGTGTGGCACCAGGACACAGCAGTGACCCGTCCAGGCTAGGCTGGCCCGGCTCCCAGTCCTCTGTCCGTGTGCCTCGGCCTGTGCTTCCAGACCTGCCTAGCTGATCCTGAGTGAGTGAGGAGGGCCCCTCATCCATTTATCTGCAGTGGGCACAGCCTGCCAGCCCCAGACTCTGCCCTTGAAGTGGGGCAGGAAGGGGCCTCCGACCCCTGGGCTGGCCTCTTCTCCAGGGCACATCTGACCAGCTGCTCGCTACCTACCGGCTGCACACCTCCGACGGCAGGGAGCGCCCTCGGTGGGGCGGCTCTCCTGGACGGGGCGGCTCTCTGATGTCGGACAGACGTCTGCAGGCGCCTGTCTAGTTCCCCGAACTCCAGAACTGGATCCTTAGACCTGTCCCTCCGGGTGGTCCCCTCGGCTGACCCAGCCCCGCTGTTTCCTAGGAGGGCCGTGCCCTAGTAAAGCCACAGACACCATTGGGGGCTCCGTTTGTTAGGGCCCGGAGCAGGGTGGGACCCCGAGAACTGACCTAGCATCTGCTCCCCCGTGTGGAGGGGCCTGAGGGCAAGGAAGACGTGTTGTGGAGGTGAGGGGCACCGCGGGCCCAGGGCGGAGGAAGCAAGTTCAGGGTCGCCTGAGAGCGGAGGCCGTGCAGGTGCCTGGTCCGGCCTGTCTCCCTCCGGGCCGGGCGGGAGGGCGGGGCCTCTGGGCTCAGAGCCGTGGAAGGGCCGTAGACTCAGCTTTGGGCCGGGGGAGGCAACAGATGCTATGAAACGTGGGGAATAATAAAGCAGGAATGTCTGAGCTCAGGGGAAAAATACCCCGGGCCTCCACCCTGCGAGTGTAAGGCATTAAGGGAGGCATGTTTCACGGGGGTGGGAGGCCCCTAATGAGAAACAGGGTCCCTGGCGGGCTGCTGGGAGCCGGGGGTTTGGGGCCAATGACTTAACCCTGTGGGGTACCCTCACGCCCAGAGGTGTCCTCTCCATCTTCCTCTGCCCGTATGAGTGAGGGGTGGGGGTGCCATCCGCCTTCATGCTAACCGGACCCTAAAGGCCAGGGACAGGAGGAAGTGTGGCTGCCTGGGGGGGGGGGGGGGGGAGAGATAGCTCCTCACCCTCACCCTTCCTCCGCAGTTACTGATCACCCTCTGGGTGGGCACCTCCTGCTTTCGGAACGATGGCAACGCTGCCCCCTGCTGATGGGTTCAACCTGCAGTCCTGGCCATGGAGCCCCGGGGCCCAAGCCCCCTCCTGCCCGCCTCCCGTCTCCACTGCCCCTTCCCTTCCTCTGCCCCTCCTTCTGCCCCAGGTAGTGTCATCTTCCTTCCACCCCTATGATCCCCCACTCCCCCCCCCAATTTCCCTGGGGCTTGTACATCTGGGTCCAGCCCAGTCCTTCCAGTCCACCTGTCTGGGGGACCTGGTTTTTTCCCCCACCTCCCCGCACCTGTTATCTCTCCCTCCCCAGAAAATCTAAGGTTCCCCCGACAAGACCCCACTCTCAGGCCTTCACTCATGCTGTTCGCTCTCTCTTATCCGCCTGGTGGACTCCCATCAATTTACCCCAAAGCCCACCCGCCCCAGAGGGGACAGGGAACAGAGGGCGGGTGAGTGATGAAACTGTCAGCAAAAGGGCAAAGGCCCAGCAGGGGCGGAGGCAGGTGGGCCCCAGAGGCCCGGGCCCCCAGCTTCTGCTGCTTGAGGCAGGGCTCCCACTTTATGTTTAAGAAGTCTGGGCTGGGCCTTGCAGCTCCTAGAACTATTATCTCCACCCACTTTAATTAAAACCATTGTTTTCCAAGCACATGTTAATTAAAAAGCAAACATGTTTTGCTAAGTAATTTGGAGGCTCTGGTTATGCAAACCAGTCACTCCAGTTAAAACCCCTCCCCCAGCCCGCCCCAGTGTGGGAGCTGATGCCTCCGGAGGCCACGGCGGCCACGGCAGGGCCCATGCCTTCGGAAGGAGCACTCCCGGGAGCTGCCAGGGCCCGCGGGCCTCTCCGTCTCCCCCGTGGGAAGGCCGTGGGGACGTGAGGCCTCGGTTCCTAGCAAGCCCAGCTCTGCCCACGCGGGCGCTGGGCCCTGGGAATATCCTGGTCAGGAAGGGTGAGGCCCTCACGAGCCCCCCCTGCAGGCAGCTGTGTCTCAGCCCAGCAGCTGTGGGTGAGGAGGGTGGGCATGTCAGAAAGGCCCGGGGTTCTGAGGGGCCAGGGCCGCCTCCCCGAGGTCCCCGAGGGCGGCCGAAGCCGTGCTGCAGAGGTGAGGGTCTGAAGGGAGGACTAGCGCGATGGGTGGGGGAGCCCTGGGTGCTCAGAGGTCCCTGCTCCAGCCACAGCTCTCCCCCACCCCCCTACCTCCCACCCTGGGCTCCATGTCTGGTGGTGCCCACAGTGCCATGTCCCAACTCTGGCTCCTGGCCCTGGGAGTCCTGGGGCCTCTGAGGCCCTTCATACCCTGGGCAGCACCGGCAGGGCCCCCTGCAGGAGCCAGAGCCTCGAGGAGGTGGGGTGCAGCCCCTCCGGCGCCCGCCCCTGGCAGGGGTGCAGGCATCTCCCCAAGGGGCCTCTCCCAGCCCTGCCATCACCCGCTCCTGACTCCGAGGCACCAAGAGGAGTGTCCCCTCACACGTCTATCGGTGTGTGTCCCCAGGCGTGAGTCTGTCTGTCTTCCTATGTGGTCTGTGTGTGTTAGCCATGACCCGGGTGTGAAGGGGTCCCTTCTTTCTTTTTTAAATATTTTTTGTTGATTTTAGAGCGAGGAAAGGAGAGGAAGAGAGAGAAACATCAGCGAGAGTGTACCATGGATCAGCATGCCCCACCCTGGGGACTGAGCCCCAGACCCGGGAATCAAACGTAACCTCCGGGTCCATAGGCGGATGCTCAACCACTGAGCCACCTGGCCGCTCTTCTTCCCTTCTACAGGAGGGGTGCCCACGCCCTGAGGAATGGGGGTGGGACCAGGGAGCTAGGTTTGTGCAGGGGGTGGGCGGCGGGCAGTGTTGGGGCCCTGAGGAACACACGTGGAGACCAGGCTCAGGGTCAGGAGCCCCAGCCCAGCCTCTCCCTCCCTGCACGTGCCGTCTTTCCTGTGAAATGAGTGTGCTGGGATGTGTGCAATCATCACACGCACGTTCCCCGTGGGGACACGCACACCCTCCAGCCAGGACCCACCGGGTCTGGGCGACGCGGGCGGCGCGGCTCCCAGCTCAGCGCGCTCCGGGCGGCCGCCCGTCACACCCACCCGGGGGAGGCGCTTCCGTGCTCGGTCCTCACGAAGCGTCAGGGGCGGCCGGGATGAGCTCACGCCGCCGCCCGCAGGCCGCCCTCCGCCCCTAACGCGCTCCAGATGCGCGGCCGCAGCCGGGGCTGTTGGCTCTCGGGCGCCCCCTGCAGGCGGCGGCGGGCAGCGCGGGGCCTGGGCCAAGCCGCCGGGAAGGGGCGGGGCCTCGTCACAAGCCCCGCCCAGTAAGTAAGCCCCGCCCAGGCCCTCCGGAAGCCCCCTCCCGCCCGGCGCGCGGCTTCCAGGCCACGGGCCGCGCCTCGCTGGGTGGCTCACTCCCCGCGCTGGTGGCGGCCCCGCGGGCTGCGCTGGCCGGGACGGCGGGGTGCCCCGTCTCCCACCATCTCCCTCCCCGCCCTGGTCTCCCCGGCGCCCGCACCCACGGCCAGGTGCTGCAGCGCAGCCTGGCGCCGGCCGCCCGGCCAGGCCCCGCTCTGTCCTCTCGGAACAAACGCCCGGTTCTCCCGGGAGGGCAGGGGCCGGGCCCCGGCTGCTTCCAATCAGGAGCTGGTATTTCCCCGAAGTCGCGGCCAGGGCTGACCTCACCGGAGGCCGGCGGGCCCGGGGCCGGGCGGCCCCCGAGAGCCCCGCCGCCCGCCTCGCGGAGCGCGGAGCACAAGGGCCGGCGTCCCTGCCGCTCAGCTGCGGCGCCTCCGGACCTGCCCATCTGTCCGTCCGCCCGCCCGCCCGCTGTGCCCGGCCCTGGTCAGCCCGACCAGGCCCAGGCCCGCTGTGGCCCCTCTCCCCTCGGCTTCCTTCTCGCGGGCTGGGCTGTTGGGCGCGAGGAGCAGCGAGGGGAGCACGCGGCCGGACAGGGATTTCCGGGGGGGGGGGGGGGGGGGGGCGCGACGGGGAGGCTCGAGGAGGGAGGGCCGGTCTGGCTGGGCTTCCTGGCGGCCGGCGGTGGACACTCTGGGCTGGAAGGTTTTGTTTGTTCGCCTGGAGCCTGCACTTCCCAGATGCTGAGGTCCCTCCTGAAGGAACAGTAACAGCCGAATCCCAATTGAGCACGGCCTGTGCCGGGCGATGCTCTAAGTCTAAGCACTGAGGGCACAGCCCATTCTCTCCTCACCACAATTAATTAATTCATTCATCCATCCATTCCTCCCCGTGGCAGGAACCAGAGAGGCTGGAGCCCTGCAGTCAGGGGGTGGGGGTCATAGGCACCTGGGCACACTCCAGGGTAATGCTGACAATACAAGTTCCTTTGAGTTGTTCACACGTGGCGCCCACATGAGCTCAGTTAAACACATCACAATCCTTCAGCGTAGACATCAAACCTTTTACAGGTGTGGTGAAGATCGAGGATACTATTGTAGTTCAAGTGCCCCCGGGAAGCCCTGCAGGACCTCTGGGTCAGAGTCTGCCCTCTGCACCAGGCTGCCCCCCTGAGGAGGGGCATTTGAGCCGGTATTGCAGGACGGGTGTTTGGAGCTCTCGGAAGAGAACAGCTAGTTCTAGGGAGAGGGAACAGCACGTACAATGGCTCAGAGGTTTGGGGGGGACTTGTCATGTTTGAAGAACCTATTGCAGTCTGGGGCAATGAGGGGTCAGCTATGGCAGAGGAGGGGGTTGGCGTTAGAATCACTGTGCCACGGTTCTAGGTCCCGGCCAGGCAGGCCTGCAGGGCAGTGAGGCAGAAGAAGGAGGCGCGCTTTGCGATGAAGTGCTGACTGCCTGCCTGAAAGGGTGAGGAGAGGCCGAGTGTTTCTGGCTGAGCTGGCCCGTGGTGGGGCCGCCACAGCAGGCTTGGAAAGGACAGGAAGAGTTGTGTGTGACGTGGGGGTGTCGGGGTGTCCGGGAGTGGAGCTTACCCCGTGGAGGGCGCTGGCTCTAAGGGTTAGGACCTTTGGAGAAACTCTAAGCAAATGAAAGGATCTGGGGGCTACCATCAGAGGTGATATTCCCAATATTTAACAACCACTGCAGTTTGGGAAGCGACCAGTTATAATATCCTTGGGCGACATTAAAGTTTTCTATTAACTTTCCAGTTCTCATATGCACAGAACCCTGGGCTGTGGGAGCCTGGGGAAGGCCTCCCGCACAGCCTGCCCGGTGTCGTGCAGTGCGAGGAGAGAGGGAGAGAGAAACATCCATGAAGAGCGAGAATCACTGATTGGCTGCCTCCTGCACGCCCCACACTGGGGATGGAGCCCGCAACCTGGGAATCAAACCATGACCTCCTGGTTCATAGACTGATGCTCAACCACTGAGCCACACTGGCCAGGGCCTACCCTCAGCTCTGGACGGGAAGAACTACAAAGCACCGTGGCCATTCATGTGTGTGTGACCCAGAGGACTTTTATTTTGTCACATGCCTTTGGCCAGTTAGGCAATACGCTCACAGGTTCCAGGACTAGAATGTGGACACCTTTGGGAGGCCATTCTTCTGTCTCCTCCAGGGCTTTTCCAGATGTTGGCCACAGTAGGGCCTGTTATCTGTGAGGAATACATTTCAGGACCCCAGGAGATTCCTGAAACAGCGGATAGTAGCGAACCCTGTACATACAGCTGGCCCCTGAAACACGGCTTCAAACTGCACAGGTCCACTGACACGCAGATTTCTTTCAATAAACATACACAGTCCTGAAAATTTATTTTCTCTTCCTTACGATTGTCTTTAAAACATTCTCTTCCCTCTAGTTTACTTTATTGTATGAATACATTACATAATACCTATAATATACAAAATCCATGTTAATCAACTGTTTCTGTGATCAGCAAGGTTAGCCACCACAGCAGGCTATTGGTAGGTAAGTTATAGGTGGACTTCCAACTGCAAGGGGGAAATCCCTAAGTCCCATGTTGTTCAAGGCTAAATTGTGCTGTTTTTTCCTATACGTATACATCTATGGTAAAGTTTAATTTATAAATTAGGTGCAGCAAGAGACAAACAACAACAACCAGTAATACAAAGAGAACAGTATAACAATATAATGTGAGAGAAGTTACAAGAATGGTGGTCTCTCTCGAAATATCCTGCAGTGTATTCACCTTCTCTTTGGCGCATCCAAATTGCCAGCATCATCCTTCTTGAGCTTTGGGGCCAGGAGTTAGGAAATTGAGGTGACTTGGACACAGCACCGCGATACTGAGGCAGTCAACCTGACCACGGAGATGGCGTGAGTGACTAGCAGGTGGGTGGTGAGTGGAGAGCGTGGGGACGTGGGCAAGGGGGTGATTCCCATACTTTGCAGGCAGCGTGATATTTCACCCTGCTACTCAGGATGGAGGGACATTTAAAACGTGTGAATTGTTTATTTCTGGGATTTTTCCATTCAACATTTCTGGGCCACAACTGGCCATGGGTAACTGAAACCACAGAGGGTGAACCCGTGGATATGGGGGGACTAATATGTTATGGATTTAGCTACCATAAACATTTGAACAGTTTTGTGTGTGTGTATGTGTGTGAACATAAATCTTATTTCTCTGGGATAAATGCCCAGGAGCGCAATTACTAGGTCATGTGGTAATTGCATATTTTATTTTTTAAGAAACTGCCAATCTGTTTTCCAGAGAGGTTTACAGGAATATTTTACATTCCTGGCACAATGTATGAATGATTCAATATCTGCATCCCTGTCAGTATTGGGTGTTATACACACACACACACACACACACACACACCGATGCACGAAGATTTGTGAAAGAATGGGCCTTTCTTCCCCTGGCTGCTGGCACCACCTTCGCTCTGACCTGGAGCCGCCTTTCTGCCTTTCCACACTGCCCAGAGGCAAGCATCCCACCCTACCCCCAGCCACATGGTGACTGTGTATGCAAATTAACCATCCATCTTTGTTGGGTTAATTTGCATACTCACTCCTGATTGGCTGGTGGGCATTGCAAAGGTATGGTCAATTTGCATCTTATGCTTTTATTGATATATATATATCTCAAAACATCAATGATGAGAGAGAATGTCTGACTTGCTGCCTCCTGCATGCCCCCTACAGGGGATCGAGCCTGCAGCCTGAGGGGAACTGCCTCCTGGTTCATAGGTTGACACAACCACTGGGCCATACCTGCTGGCTATTTTTAACCTCAGTCAGCCTGTTAGGTGTGCAGTGAAATCTCAATGGAGTTTTAATTTGCATTTTGCTAGTGGCTCTTTTCACATGGGGGTTGATGTTTTTTTAAGCAGCACTGTTATCTCTAACGTAGTGTCTAGTAATGTTAAGTGCAACCTTTATGTTAAGGAGTTGAAGGTTTTGTTGTTGTTTTTCCCCACTGCTGCTAGGAGGTTAAGTGGGTTCCACTTTATTTTATTTTATTCTTTATTGTTTAAAGTATTAGATAGGTCTCCTTTTGCCCCCAGTGTCCCTGCCCCCACCCCCCAGGAGTCCTGCCCATACGCATGCACGACCTTGGGCAGATCTCTTACTCCCCCGTCCCCTCCCACCTTTCCTCTGAGGTTGGCGGTCTCCTCCAGCTCCTCTGTCTCTGGATCTATTTTGTTCGTCAGTTTATGTTGGTCATTAGATTCCACCAACGAGTGATCATGGGACACTCACCTTTCTCCCACCGACTCTCTCAGCATAATGCTCTCCGGCCACCCACGCTGTTGCCAATGGAATGAGGCCTTCCTTTTTCGCAGCAGCCGAGCATTCCGCCGTAGGGGGTTCCCCACTCCATGGGCATTCCGCCTGGGGGTTTCCCCACCCCAATGGGCACTGGGGCTGCTTCCGGCCTCAGCGCTGCAAGTGGCGTCGCCGAAGGAAACAAGGAGAAAGGAAGGCCTGGTCCCAGCAGCCCGGCTGGGAGCGCAGCTGCGTGAACAGGCTCTGACCCCCAGGTGACCCCACGCACGCACATACGCAAACACACGCACATATGCACGCGCACACGCACGCACCTACGCAAGCACGCACGCAGCGTGACCCTGGTTCCGCCACCACCCGGGCAGGCAGGGCCGCAGCCGCTGAGGGGGCGCCGGCGGAGGGCTACCAGCGGGGCCCATGCCGTTACCGGGCCTTGGCACCCGCGCCCTGGGCCTCCTGGTCCTGCTCCTGCTGCCACAGCCCCGGCTCCCCGAGGCCCGGGCGGGCGGGGAGGGCCGCTGGGGAGGGGCGGCGCTGCGGGCACCCTCACCCCCCCCCGCGGGGGGCGGCCGCCGGGACCCTGGGGCGAGCCCTCGGGAGTTGCCAGCTGTGTGGGCTCAGGGGCCCTTCGAGGCCCCCGGGTCCCCCCCTTTGGCGGCGTCTATCCCGGGGGGCTCTGGTGCCCACCCAACGGTGATGGCCCTCCAGACACCGCCCGCTCCAACCGCAGCGCCCGCAACGACAGCAGCGCCTGCACCGACCGCAGCGCCCGCACCACCCGCAGCGCCCGCAACGACAGCAGCGCCCGCACCGCCTGCAGCGCCCACAGCGCCTCCACCGCCTCCACCGCCTCCACCGCCTCCACCGCCCGCACGGACCACAGCGCCCGCACGGACCACAGCGCCCGCACGGACCACAGCGCCCGCACGGACCACAGCGCCCGCACGGACCACAGCGCCCGCATCTACAGCACCGCCCGCATCTACAGCACCGCCCGCCCCGCCCCCAGCGGGAGGCGGCGTGACGCAGCACCTGCCTTCAGGTGATGCTGCAGGGCCGGCCGGTGCTGGGGGGGTCCGGGGGCATGATTCCCGGGGATCCCGGGCCTGTGTGGGGTGCCGGGGCGCGACCCTCTCGGTGCTCCCTCCTCACAGCTCCAGGCTGCGGCCACCAGACCACGAGGATCGTGGGCGGCCGGCCGGCTGCGGAGGGGCGGTGGCCCTGGCAGGTGAGCCTGCAAATCGGAGGCCATCACGTGTGCGGGGGCTCCCTCATCGCCAACCGCTGGGTCCTGACCGCCGCCCACTGCATCCATGGGTGAGTGCTCCAGGCTCCGGGCAGCCCCTGGCCGGTCCCTCCCTGAGCTTTCCCGGCTGTGGGCAGAGGCAGGTGGTGGTAGGGCCCTTGGGAGCCTGAACAGTCCAGATCCAAAACCTGGTTCAAAGCCGCTGCTTTGAAGCCAGGGCTGGTTAGCCTTCACCGCGTGGCAAGAAGCGGGGAGACGCCAGTGGGGGGCAGTGTGTGGGCAAAGACTTTGGGGGGTTCTTAGGGGGGGTGTGGTACCCATTTGGTCTCAGGCTTTAATGAGCCCAGAGAGACCTGCGGAGCCTGTTCAATATAGATGGCCTGTCCCCAAGCCCAGAAATTTGATTCAGCAACCAGATAGGGTCTTTGCCTTTTGGACACGTTGCCAGGGATGTGGATGCTGCTCCTCCGAGGACCGGACTCTGAGAACCCCGGTGTGGAGGGGCCGGGGGCCGGGGGCCCGGGGAGGGAAGTGGCTGGTGGCCGGTGTTTGAGATAGGACTGGGCTGGGAAGACCTAGACCACGTGGAAGGGGTCACAGAGCACCCAGGATCTCTCTGCAGCTACCTGGATTACATCCTGAAGGTGGGAGGCATACACATGAACGTGACCTCCAAGCACACCATCAAAGTCCGGGTTCGTGACATCGTCATTCACCAAGGTTTCAACACTATCGGACTCCTCAACGACATTGCCCTGATTCTGCTCCAGTCCCCCGTGAAATACTCCGCCCACATCCAGCCCGTGTGCTTCCCTGAAAAGACGTTCTTGGTGCAAACCGGCACGGACTGCTGGGTGGCGGGATGGGGCAAAGTGAAGGAAAACGGTGAGCCTGTGAGGCCCTTTCAGGCCGGGGGAGAGGTGCCCTGGGGTGGAAGCCGAAGGAGGCCAGGGAGGCAGGCAGTTCTCCAGCGAGAGGGTGAGGGCGGAGGGGAGACGCTGCTGCTGGGGCAGTTTGATGGGGTCACATTAGTGTTCACGGGCCAGGACGTTGGGTGACAAGCAGGTGGGTGTTGTCTGCTAATCGGAGCCGTCTAACTGGAAGTGCCTGCCTGGGTGCTTGGGGAGTTTTCTGTGAGAAGCGGCCGTCGAGAGTGCCTCTCGGACACTGCTGGGCCTCCTGCCCTGGGAGGCTGGGTTTGGTGCCTGAGGGACACTTCCTGACGACAGGCTGAGACCCTGCTCCAAGGGAAAGAAATGCTGATGTCTAGGACACCTGTCGCCATGGCGGAGGGCACTCAGAGTGACAGGTGCTTGGTTCAATCTCTCAGGCTGACAAGGCCTTGCCTCCTCCAGTCCTGATCGGTTCTTCCTTCTCTTGTCTTGGTTTTGATGCTTACCTCCTCCTCTCCCCATGTCCACCTTGGGTCTCCTTTCCTCCAATGTCCAGTGGGGACAAGAGCCGCTGCCCTAGGAGGATGTCCGTGTGCGGCCCTGTGGGGAGCCAGAGTGGGTGCCCCTGAGCAGACCCCCTCATCCGACACTGTCTTTCCAGATTCAGAGGCAGACCGAGAGTTGCTGCAGGAGGCTGAGCTAAAGATCATCCGCCAAGATAAGTGTAACGAGGTCATCAAGAACACCTCGGGCTCCTGGTTTAACCCACCGGTCATGAAAGGGTTTGTCTGTGCTTCCAGCGAACTCCAGAAGGCCGTCTGCCAGGTCAGTCCACAGCCTTTGCCACCTCTGCCCTGGGCTGCCCCTGGGGTTCGTCATCACAGGCCTGGGACCTGCCTGCCCCCTACCCCCATTCCCTCTCCATTCGAAGGAAGGGGATTCCACGGACACGCTGCAGGGGCTCTGCCAGGCGGGTCTGACCCTGATCCAGCCTTTCAGTAAAGAGGAGAGGATGCTGCCTGCAGGGGAGCAGGGAGGGGGGTTGGTGCAGGCAGGACACACCAGTAAGATGGGTCACATGTTGTGAGCCCCTTCTGGGTGACAGGCAATGCATTCGGTAAGGGCTTCAGTCATTATTGCTGTCTCAGAGTGTGTACGTGGTCTGTTTATAGTCAGTATTTTCTGGGCACAGTTTTTTGAGAAAGTATACAAATCTCCAGCTTTTAAATCTCTTTCTCAGAAACCTGGGCCTGGGGGCGCCCATGTGTGTCCAGTGCCTTGCGGGCAGCCAGTGGCTCTGATGTTGGTCTTTGTTGCTCCATTTGTTTCTCTCTCTCTGTCTCTCTCCAGGGAGATTCTGGGAGCCCCCTGGTCTGTGAGTTTAATAAAACCTGGGTCCAGGTGGGGATTGCGAGCTGGGTCATCGACTGCAGTGGCAAATACCCTGGAGTTTACACGGAAGTCAGTGTCCACAAGGACTGGGTCATTGAGCAGATGAACCTGGCTTCCTCGCACGACTCCACAGGCCTGTCCGCCCTGCCCCTGTGCCTGGTGCTGCCCCTGGGCGTCCTGGTGACCTTGTGACCGCAGGCTGCTCCCTCCTGTCTCTGAGCCTCCCTCCAGGCCTCTCCTCCCACTTCCCTCCCCTCACCTTCCCGTTGGGACCCCCGACGCTGTGGAGCCGCACAGCAGAGAGCAGAAGTGAGACTGGAGTTCCCGAAAGTGTCCCCGCCGTGCTCCGGTCCCTGGCCCCGGCCCGCCTACACCTGCTGAGAGGGAGGCTGAGACCATCCAGCTCGGGGCCAGCTGGCCTGCCCCGGGGAGAGGTGCCGCATGGACGTGCATGGACGTCTCAGAGGTTCACCGAGGAAGAGACCCATCAGCGCTGGACACCATCAGACCCAGTGGTTTCAGGCCTTGCCTGACCTGTCACACCCTCGGCGTGGTGATTGTCCAGAGAGTGAGCGAGGTGCCACCCGTCCCTGCTGTGCTGTGATTTCCACAGGACTCGGTGGTGGGGTGGGGAGAAGGTCCCTGCACCCCATGTGGATCCACCGTGAGTGGCCAGCCTCTGGCACGTAAGCCTCCTGGGTCAACCTGGTCTTGGAACCCCCTCCCTCAGTGCCCCGGTGGCCACATCCAGGCTCACCCACGTTGTGCTGAGACGAGATTCTGATGTCAGCGGAATAAATGCTTGGAGAATGTCTTGTGTGTTCTGAAGTCCCTGGACTCTGTGGGCTAATGTAGATGTACGTGCTTTACATACTGGGTATAAATGATGAGATTTAAGCTTTTTGTCTCATAAGGTAGTCTTACTTTACACAGGCCATTCAGTTTTCATATTTAAGAAACTATTCATTGTTTAATTTTAACATTGATTTCAGTATTCTACTTTTTTTTTAAACAGTAGTATATGAGAATTCTTTGAATTACAAATTTTTAGCATTCTGTTTCTAATTCATGAAAACAAAGTTTCTAATCAGTTTTATGATGCAGAATATGAATGCTCTCTGGATTATTGCTGATGTGGGAACAGCTGGTTTCCCACTAGCTGACATTTGAACATATATGCATATATTTATTGGTTTCAGAGTGGAAGGGGGAGGAGAGAATTACTGATCGGCTGCCTCTTTCACGCCCCTTCCTGGGGATCAAGCTCACAACCCAGGCATGCGCCCTGACTGGGAATCGAACCGTGACCTCCAGGTTCATAGGTTGATGCTCAACCACTGAGCCACGCCAGCCGGCACCCACTAGCTGGTATTTATATGCTGAGGGCATACTGTTACTTTTAATAGAACCTGAAAGACATTAATTTTGTTAAAAGATGCCTCCAATCAATGGCATACACATTTGTTTAGTAAAATCAGCATCGCCTTTCTCCTCTGATGGCTCCGCTCAGCTGAGGCTCACGCCTTCCCCACATCAGCATTCCCTGCGGCTGGTTCCCTCCGCGCGCCTGGGCCTGCGGGGCTGGCGGGGCCTGAGAATGGGCCTGTCCAGCCAGTTGCCGAGTGATGCTGCTGCCGCCCTGGGGACCACGCTCCCCTGGGCCACCTCTGCTGCCTACGGTGGGAGCCCCCCGCACCCTAGCTGTGGCCCCCCTGCGGGCCCCACCTGGACAAGAGAGACACAAATCTGGGAGGCCTTCTCCCAGCCTCCCCAGGTCAGTTCCAGGACAGCGTCCTTCCAGACGCCATGGCCGCCAGGCACCGGGTTGGCTCCGAGGCCACTTTCTCTAAGAATCTTCCGGGGTCCCAGCCGGACCCAAACGTTCTGGCTGCTCACAGCTCCCGGGCTCTCGGGATGGACGGGAGTCTCCCATGCGCCCTCCCTGGTCTGGGGGTCAGGGGTGCTGCACCAGCCAGGCTCTGGGGGCGCCCTTGCCAATTTAAGGCGCTTAGGGGCGCTGCTGTGGGGTTGACCACCTTGTACGGGGCGGGGGGTCAGGGGCGGCGGGGGCGGGGTGCAGGGTGGCGGGGGTGCGGGGAGTGGGGGATGCGGGGATGGGGAGCGAGGTGCAGGGGGATGGGGTGCGGGGTGCGGGGTGCAGGGGTTGGGGGGTGGGGGGGGTGCGGGGGGGGTGTCGGGGTGCGGGGTGCAGGGGTGCGAGGGGCCGGAGGGGCTGGGGGTCGGGGGGTCGGGGGGCCGGAGGGGCGGGGGAGCCGGGGTGCGGGGGTCGGGGGGCCGGAGGGGCGGGGGGCGGGGTTTGGGGGTTGGGGTGCAGGGGTGCGGGGGAGCGGGGGTGCGGGGGGGTCGGGGTGCGGGGTGCAGGGGTGCGGGGGGCCGGAGGGGCTGGGGGGCAGGGGGTCGGGAGGCCGGAGGGGCGGGGGAGCGGGGGTGCGGGGGTCGGGGGGCCGGAGGGGCGGGGGGCGGGGTTCGGGGGTTGGGGGGCGGGGTCGGGGGTTGGGGTGAAGGGGGGCGGGGGAGCGGGGGTGCGGGGGGGGGGTCGGGGTGCGGGGTGCAGGGGTGCGGGGGGCCGGAGGGGCTGGGGGGCGGGGGGACGGGGGGCCGGAGGGGCGGGGGGCGGGGTTCGGGGGTTGGGGGGCGGGGTCGGGGGTTGGGGTGCAGGGGGGCGGGGGAGCGGGGGTGCGGGGGGGGTCGGGGTGCGGGGTGCAGGGGTGCGGGGGGCCGGAGGGGCTGGGGGGCGGGGGGCCGGGGGGCCGGAGGGGCGGGGGGAGCGGGGGTGCGGGGGTGTGGGGGGTCGGGGGGCCGGAGGGGCGGGGGCGGGGTTCGGCAGGCGGGCTGGCGCGGGGACCTGGCGGGTAAGGAGCTGGAGGCTGCCGCGCGCCCCGGCGCCTTCGCAGCGGTTCACCCGAAGGTCCCGCTGGGCTCATGGCCGCCTCCCGGGGGCGCCTCCCGAGCCTCCTCCTCCTGCTGCTGCTGCCGCTACTGAGCTGGGGTGAGGGCAGGTCCCGCCCCCCTCCTCCCCCCAATCCCCTCCTCCTCCCAAGTCCCCCTGGAGACCGGACCCCCCAGTCACCTCTCCTCCACTACCCACCCCACCTCCCTGCGAGATTCCAGGGGGCCCTTCTCCTGGGGGTCAGCCTCCGGGACCGGGCTCCTGGGGGTCAGCCTCCGGGGCTGTCTCCTGGGGGTCAGCCTCTTCCCGCTGCTGGGCCGGCAGTGTGGAGCTTCGCGGCTGAGACCCCAGCCGACCTGCTGACAGCATCCCAGGCCTTGCCCTCGCCTCCCCCCATCGGGGCCCCACCGGGGCTTGGGGTCTGGCCCGCAGAGTCCAGGTCTCCATGTGACAGAAGAGTCCACAGTCACCCTCAGCCGGGCCTCCTTCCTGCCCAGTGCCCTCCGCAGGCCCGGGCCTCTCCCCCAGGAAGCAGGGTAGGGGTTATGGAGCCAGATGGAGGGAGGGAGAAGGTGGTGCGTCGGGAGCAGCAATACCTGGGAGTGAGGCTCTCCACGCAGTGCCCACGTGGGTGGCACGGCTGGTGCCTGCGCACACACAGTGGTTCGGGGTGCCAGACCACAACTTTCATTTAAAACATGGCAATTCTCCATCGAAGTCTACATCCGGCTCCCGAGGGGTGACCGGCAGCGCAGTGGTCAGTCAATCATGTCCTCCCAGGAATTTCCACCTGGAGCCTCACCAGCGGCCACACTTACCGGCGGGCACACCTCACCGGCGGGCACACCTCACCGGCGGGCACCCCTCACCGGCGGGCACACCTCACCGGCGGGCACACCTCACCGGCGGGCACACCTCACCGGCGGGCACCCCTCACCGGCGGGCACACCTCACCGGCGGGCACACCTCACCGGCGGGCACACATCACCGGCGGGCACACCTCACCGGCGGGCACACCTCACCGGCGGGCACACCTCACCGGCGGGCACACATCACCGGCGCTCACCCCTCACCGGGGGTCACCCCTCACCGGCGGGCACACCTCACCGGCGCTCACACCTCACCGGCGGGCACCCCTCACCGGCGGGCACCCCTCACCGGGGGTCACCCCTCACCGGCGGGCACACCTCACCGGCGCTCACCCCTCACCGGCAGGTACACCTCACCGGCGCTTACCCGGCATTGCAGTCCCTCTGCGGTAACACCATCTCTGTGAGCTCCGTAACCAGTGTGTGCTTCTCACTCCCCTCTCCCTTTGCCCCAAGAGGAGCTTTAAGGGTCTGTGGGGGAGGGAGTCAGAGAGGCTCCGCTCTGCCTCCGCACCACCTGCTGCTCTCCCTCCCTCCGGCTGCCCACCCCTTCTCCCGGCTCCGGCTCTTCCCTCAGGCACTGCAGGCCCTCCTGCTGCGGCGGGCGCTTGCCGGCCTGGCACAAGCGGCCGTGCACCAGGAGGCGCTGCTGCCTCAGGGTGTGGCCGAGCACCCGCCTGCGGGCCGCCACCTGAACGGCAGAGAACGCTGTGGGAGGCCCGCCCCCTGCAGGCTGGGCTTGCTCACTGGTCCTCTGGCTCGGTGGATGGCAGCCACTCGTCTGTAGAATCAGAGATGGGGAGGGCAGTCATCCTGGACTTGGCCTCGCCCCCAAGTCTCCTCTCTGCTCACCACGTGTGTGCTCACCACGTCTGCCCTCAGACGCCACATCTCTTGCCCCGTTTCTGCAGCACCTCCCGTGGGCCTCGCTGCCCTCAGTCTTGCCACCTTCCTACGGTTCCCTCTGCTGCCTTCGACGAGCCGGGCCCACGTCCCATCTTCGCGGCCTCCCTCTCCTGGACCCTGCGCCCGGCCTCGTTCTGGCCGTCACAGGCCTTGCCCTTTGGCCCCAGAGCTCAGGCCTGCACCACAGTTTCCTTTGTGAGGAATGTCACAGCCACATCTCATTCGTGGCTCACCTTCTCTGGAATGACCCCTCTTGCCCGAGCGCTCTGTCCACGGCCTCTTCGGGGCTCACCTGGCCTCGGGGCCTCGTCCCTGCATCGGCCTCCCGCAGGGGCGGCGTGGCCTCAGGGCCAGTGCGGCGTGGCCCTACCCGATGCCTGTGTTCTACAGCTCGGGCTCGGGCCGGGAGCGAGGGGAGCTGGGAAATACTGGTGAACACATAAAGGGACGCATCCACGAGAACACCCTCTCATCCTCACCCTGTCGTGGCCTCTCTCTCCATCTCTGTCCCCTTTCTCCTTCAGGTGACAGAGAAGGCGACACCGAATCAGGTGGGTAGGGTGAGCCTCAGCTTGGGGCTCTGCGCCTGAGGAGGGGCACCTAGTGCACAGGGCCTGCTTTCCCAAGGCCAGACTGCAGACTGTGCTGTGGGACCACACACCGGCGGCAGGGAGAGCGTTCGCGTGGGACCCGAGCCTCTGCTTCCGGCTCAGCTTCCCTGACAGGTGGTGCCCCCTTCTACACACATACACTTTCCCTGACCAGGTGGTGCCCCTTTCTACACACATACACCTCTGCACGTGGAGCCTCTGAGCTCGAGGCAGAGCCCATGGCAGAGCCCCCAGAGCCCGTGGCAGAGCCCGTGGCAGTGCCTCCAGAGCTGGCTCTTCTGGGTCTCCCTGCCTTTTCCTGATGCTTCAAAATTGGAGGCTGGTGTATGCTGTTCATAGCCCGTTTAGCCCTGATTTGTTCTGAATTATTTCATTAATTTATTCCTGTTTATGTCCATGCTCCACTCCTGTTTCTTCTCTTTACTCTCTTCAAAAAAGTGTATTTTTTGAAGAGAGTAAAGAGTAAAAATACTCTTTTGAAGAGAGTAAAGAGTAAAAATACTCTTTCAAAAAAGTGTATTTTTATTGACTTCAGAGAGGAAGGGAGAGGGAGGGAGAGAGAGAGAAAAACATCCGTGAAGAGAGAGAATCATTGATTGGCTGCCTTCTGCACGCCCCCCCACTGGGGACTGAGCCTGCAACCTGGGCACGTGCCTTTGTCCGGAATTGAACCTGGGACCCTTCAGTCGGCAGGCGATGCTCTATCCACTGAGCCAAACCGGCCAGGTAATTTGTGTAACTTTTTTGTGTATGTATAATCCTTCAACAACTTACTCTCACCGTCAGTGATAGTTCTCCACCCAGCACACCCAACAGAAAATACATTCTCTGTGTCTCCCCGACTGCCCCCCTGCCACACACACACACACACACACACACACACACACTCCCGTGCTGTCGCCATCTCAAGCGTCTCATCTGTCACCGTGGCTTTCCGCCTGGCTCACGCTCTGGCGGCCCTGCCCTCCGCTCCTGTCTCTGAGACAGACGCGCCTCAGACGGGACAGTGCACACGCCGGGGCGTCTTGGTCGCCGTCCTCCGCTCCCCGGGTGGTCACTGCGCCTCCTGGCACCTTGTTCCAGAAGCTTGTGGCAAGCCCTGGTGGTCGCAGGAGGTGGACGCGAGCCGCCACTGGCCCTGGGAGGTGAGCCTCCGCGTGGACGGTGAGCACGTGTGTGGAGGGGCCCTCGTGGACCACAGCTGGGTGCTGACCGCCGCCCACTGCATCCAAGGGTGAGTGCGGCCACGCTCTGGGCTGGAGACCTGGCTGCCACGGGCCCCGTGTGGCGTCCTCTTTCCTCGGAAGCCACATGAGTGGGGGGTGGGGGCGTGGGAAGGAGTGCCCAGACAGGGGGCCTCACGGGGCCAGGGCCTGAGCTGGGACAGGAGTCCCCAGCCACAAAGACCGTGTGGTAAGTGAAACTCGGTATGAAAACATACATGTGGACTAACCCCTGTGCACACAGCACCGCGCCAGGCCACCTGCAATCAGCGGGAGCGGTGGTGGGGAGGCAGCCGGACCTCTGACCCCAAGGGCCTCCAGGCCGGATGGGCAGGGCGCCTGTGGGGGGGTCCTGGGAGGAGGAGGAGCAGGGTGCCGGGGACCCCGGCACCTACGGGGGCTGTGTTCCTGCAGCACCAAAGAGTACTCCGTGACCCTCGGCACAGCTCGGCTGCAGCCCCCGGACCCCCGGAAGGCCGTCTCGGTCCCGGTGAAGGACATCGTCGTGCACCCCAAGTTCTGGGGCCGCACCTTCACCACAGGCGACGTGGCCCTGCTCCGGCTGCAGGCCCCCGTGGCCTTCCGCGAGTCCGTGCAGCCCATCTGCCTCCCGGAGCCCGCCTTCGACCTGAAGGTGGGGACGCAGTGCTGGGTGACCGGCTGGGGCCGGGCCAAGCTGCGCTACTCAGGTGAGCGGGGGGAGGGGGGGCAGTGGGGGGGCGCCCCCCGGAGGCCGCAGCGGCTCCTCCTGCGGGGCCCCTCACGGTGCCTCTCGGAACGCATGTCCGTGGCCTTTGGCCCCTGGTCCTCGATGGCTAAGGCTGCTCTCACGTGGGCTCCGCTGCTCCTGGCTGTGGGCCCTCAGGCAGGCCCAGCCCCTCGGGGGCTCGGAGTCAGGGAGCCACAGATTCCCTCGCTCACCTGTTCACTTGACGACCTCAAGCATCGGCCACACGCTGGGCCTTGGCCCTGCCCCCAGGGAGCCACCCTGAGCAGAGGGTGCAGGCTGACAGGGACAGACTTGTTAGGTGGTCGTTTATTAAAAAGGATTTTAAAAATATATATTTTTTTATTGATTTCAGAGAGAGGAAGGAAGAGGGAGAGAGACAGAAACATCAATAATGAGAGAGAATCATCGATCGGCTGCCTCCGGCACGCCCCACGCCCGGAATTGAACCCTGACCTCCTGTTCAAGGGTCCAGGCTAAACTCCTGAGCCACACCTGCCGGCTTGTCAGGTGATGGTGAGCTCCACGGAGAGGTGTGTGGGAGCTCTGGCCGAGGGGCTGCCTGAGCTGCCTGCAGGAGGCGTGCGCTCCGTTCAGGGGGCAGAGGGCACGGCGGGGGCACCGCCAGGTTAGGGTTAGGGTTAGGGCACGGAGGTGCGGCTGGCTCTCAGCGTGTCCCCGTGGCTTGGATTGCATCTGCCGCAGCCAACTCCACGCTGACCCCGGAGCTGCGGGAGGCCAAGGTGTTCGTCATAGGCAACAAGAGGTGCGACCAGATGTACCGGAAGGAGTCCTCCATCCCCCACATCTCGCCCTTGGTCCTGGGGGACATGATCTGTGCCACCAATTTCGGGGAAAACCTGTGCAATGTGAGTCTGGGGAAGGACTCCCAGGCGGGGGCGCAGGTCCCGGGGAGGGGCATGCTGGCCTCACACTGCTCCTAGCCCTCTTCCCCTGAGGCTCTGATTCTGCCCAACATTCTGGGACAGGGCCCCCGACTCTGGAGCTGCGGCGGGACCCTGGGTAGTGAGATCCCAGAGGAGTGAAAGGGTCTTCCCAGGGGAACTCAGATGGGCGTTCTGGGTCCCCAGGTCCCCTGGGCCCAGCTGGGCCCAGAGCCTCCGTCAGGCCTCTCTCTCTGCCCAGGGGGACCCCGGGGGCCCGTTGGCTTGCGAAGTGGAGGGCCGGTGGATCCTGGCTGGAGTGATGTCCTGGGAGAAGGCCTGTGCCAAAGCACAGAACCCGGGTGTGTACTCGCGCGTCACCAGATACAGCAAATGGATAAAGAACCAGATGAGCGGCGGGCCGCCCTCGGGCCCCGGCACCCCCGTCCAGCTCCTCCTCCTGTCCTGGCTGCTGCCTCCCCAGGTGGGCCCCTGACTTGCCCCCTCCGGAATGGGGCCAGACCAAGGTTAGACCCAGGCCACGTGTCCCTATTCAGCCAGAGTCAAGGTGGGGACAGAGTGGCCCTGAGGAGCCTGGTCCTGCCTGGGCAGTCCGTAGGGAGGGTTGAGGGACGGTGACCAGGAGAGGGAAAGTGCGGCCTAGAGGGTCTGGGATTGGGGCCAGAGCAGTAGGGATTAAATTTGTGAAAATGTAAGCTGGTTCTCTTCTCTTTCCTGGGTGGCCCTGGTGCTGGGGGAGGGGGGGTGGGAGGGCAGGGTCTCCTGGAATTAATTCTACCAGGTGGGCTGATGTTTCTTGCTTATCACTAGTGCTGGGGCATAGGGAAAGGGCTTGAGGCCTCAGTTTTCTTATCTGTGAAGTGGGCATGCTGTAAGGGAGTACTGCCCCAAAGGCTGACAATAGGAAGGTCCTACATACAGTCAGCTTTTATTTTGCTAAAAACAATATATTTTTATTGATTTCAGAGAGAAAGAGAGAGAGAGAGAGAAACATCCACGATGAGAGAGAATTATGGATAAATTCCTTCCTGCACACCGCATCCTGGGGATGGAGCCTGTAACCTGGGCCTGTGCCCTGACCAGGAATCAAACCATGACCTCCTAGTTCATAGGTTAACGCTCAGCCACTGAGCCACACCTGCTGGGAAGTTTTTAAAGTGCCATTTTAACATACTAATTACAAAAGTATTACATGTTCATGGACACACTTTTCTTTACAGTAAAAAAACTATAATAGCTGGACCACTCTGGAGCAGCTGGGTGGGAGAGCTTTCTATCTGAGCAGAGAATACAGTTGTTGCAAGTAGAAGTCAGCATTCTTTAGGATGTCTGGAGATGAAGAAAAAGTGGAATTATGCCGTCTTGAACCAGCTATCCAGAAATTCATTAAACAGTAATCCCCACAGACCTGGAGAGGTTAAGAAAGCGCCAGATAAATATGGAGAAGTATCAGAGATGCAGGATCTGGGACAAGCTGCACGAAGGGCACATCAATGTGGGATGTACAGTGCAGGGCAAAGGAAACAAAATAAAAAAACGGGACCACATCAAATTAAAAAGTCTTTACACAGCAAAGGAAACCATCATCAACAAAAAAAGGCAACCTACTGAATAGAAGGAGATATTTGCCAATAATACATCTGATAAGGGGTTAATACCCAAAATTTATAAAGAACCGATACAACTCAACACCAAAAAATAGGTAGTCCAATTAAAAATCAGACGAGGACACTTCTCCAAAGAGTATATACTGGTGGCCAATAGACATATGAAAGGAAGCTCAATATCACTGATCATTAGAGAAATGCAAATTAAAACCACAATGACATAAAAGTTGCATTACAATATAAACTAGAGGCCCGGTACATGAAAATTCATACACTGGGTGTGTGTGTGTGGGGGGGGAGTGTCCCTCAGTCTGGGAGCCCTCAGGTGCAGGAGTTGACCCAGCGATCAGGGAAAGAGACATCCCCATCACACCTCTGCTGCTGCCACTGCTGGCAGCCGAAGCCTCGGCCAGCACTGGTTACCTGAGCCTGGGAGGCCGGGCAGCTGCCATCCAAGGCTTGTCTGTGCATTGTGCCGGCCCTGTGCAGCTGGACGGCTGAGGGGAATGGGGGACTCTGGAGGCAGGCACGCAGAGCTGAGGGGACTGGGTGCCCCCCTCTTGTGGCTGTGGGCACCACCATCTTTGAGGGCATGGCGGTCAATTAGCACATTCCCTCCTTATTGGCTGTGGGCGCCACCACCTTTGTGAGGGTGTGACGGTCAATTAGCATATCCCCTCTTTATTAGATAGGCTATAGAGAGATAATCTGCTGACTTCTGAGAGGTTTACCACAGGAATTAAGACATTGTCTATTCTTTCTTGCAGTTATAACTCTTGCTTTATGTTTCAAAGCTGTGTTGTTGCATACTGTACATCTTGGCACATACCCTATCGATGTAAAAGGGTCCTATTTAGTATTTGTTCTTTTTCAACAATCTGGCTCCTATCGTGGAGTTCATTTCTAATTCTACTGTTCTAATCAATTGGGGTATAATTTTATATGTTGTACATGTTTCTCACAGATTTTCCTTGCGTTTACTTTGCACCTTTTATAGTTTCTTGATTTGAACATTTATTTTCATTATTTCACATTTCACGTGTCTTGGTTTATTGCTTAGTCTTTTGTTATTAAATCCCTGCGTCGTCGCATCCTAGTAAGAAATGTGGGACTTCAGCTCATGGGGAAGTTACTGTGGTTTCCTCAGCAGTCGACTGTGTGGTTGGTTTTATAGGCAGTTCATTCCCCAAAGACTCCCACTGCAGTGAGGGTTTGGTGTCGTAGGCAGTGCTGCGGGCTTTTTTTTTTTTTTTTTTTTTTTTTTTACATCGTTTGTTTGATGTCATGTTATTGATGAGCAGAACTTTATGACGTATGGTCATTGGAACTTTTCTCTCTTTCCAACATGAGATGACTGTCTTTTTCTGGTCAGAGCGTAACATTGCCATTTCTATTTTTGCCCATCCTTCTATAATACCTCCAACCGCTTCGTGTCCCTTTGTCTTAGGTGGGTCTTTAATGAGCATGTTATTGGTATTTTTTTTTTTCTATCCAATATAAGAATCTTTGACTTGGAGAGTTCGTTTGTATTCACCTTGGTGGCAATAATGGATATGCATTTTTATTCAATTATCTTGTGTGGGTTTTTATTTTTTATTGATTGTTTTCCCTCAAAGTAGTTCCCTCTCGCCTACCCCCATTTTCGCTCAAAGAAGAAATTCGATGGTAGGAATAATCATTTCCCCTTCCTTCTCTACCAGGTTGCCCTAAAAATAGTTGGTTTTGCCTGCTTTTGAATGTCATAGGCCATGGGCCTTATGGTGTCCGGTTCCTTCTCCTCTAAACTATGTGTATGAGCTTCACGTGTTGCTGCGTGTCCATGGCTGTGACCATGGAGGACAGTTGTGTCGCCTGGGCCGGGGCTCTGCCCGACAGCCCTGCCTGCACACACGGGGAGGGGCTGCCACTGTGGGGCACCCGTCTGCTCTCCTGCATTGCGCCCGGTGCTGTCACGGGCGCGGGTGGGCACTGCGGGGCCGTCGAGCCCAGGCTGAGCCCAGGAGCCCTGGCGCCGCCTGAGCCAGCACTGCCCGGGCCCCGTCAGGCCCAGGAGACCACTCGAGGCAGGCATCCGGCAGGGGTCACAGCCTGCCGGGTGGGCCTCACCAAGACGCAGCGGCTCCTGGTCTGCGGGCATCCTGACGCTGCCCCCGTGCCCCCTGCCCCGGCTACCCTGAGTAAACAAACCACGAGTTCTAGAACCCCGCACGTCGGCGGTGCCCTCTCCCCATACCGCGATGGGGACCGGCGGGCACCAGCTGCCCGTGGCGTGCGGGTGGGGCGACCTTCGCGGCCTCTCATCTCCGCTGTCTTTTGGCCGAATGGCGAACCCGCTCATTGTGGAAGGTAGGGCTCTGGGGACGGCACCGGGGACGGGGAGGGCAGAGGGGTCCGCTTGCCTGGTGTCTGTTGGCTGTCCGCACGCCCCATGGATGCACCTTCACGACTGCAGGGCGTGCCACCCTGGGGACCCAGCTGGTGTCCAGGTCATCCTGGTTTGCAGGCGACATGGACACCAGGAAAGAGCCTTCTTGAAAGTTGGGGGGCTCCCTAGCCGGTTTGACTCGATGGATAGAGCACCAGCCTGCGGACTGAAGGGGCCAGGGTTCGATTCCCAGTCAGGGCACAGGCATGGGTTGCAGGCTTTGATCCCCAGGAGGGGGCGTGCAGGAGGCAGCCAATCAATGATCCTCACTCATCATTGATATTTCTATCTCTCCTCCCTTTCCCTTCCTCTCTGAAATCAATAAAATATATTTTTAAAAATAATAAAAATAAAAATTGGATATATGTAAAAGACTGTCAAACTATAGCGGGAAGGCAAGGAAGGTGGGGGGGGGGGTCTGTAAGAGATCAGCCGAAGGCCTTGTATGCATCCATATAAACATGGGGGTGGCGAGGGCAGGAGAAGGCATGTGCGGGGGGGCGGGGGGCCTGGGGGGAAAGGAGACATATGTACTACTATTTGTAATGCTTCAAACAATAAAAAATAGAAAACAAACAAACAAACAAACAAATAAATAAATGAAAATTGGGGACAAGCTAACGTCCGTGGGGCAGATGAGCTTGTCTGGAGGTGCAATCCAGGCCTTTGATGAGGCCCTGCCCTCCCCCGCCCCGCCCCTGCCCTCCTCTGCCCTCCCATGCCCTCCCATGCCCTCCTCCGCCCTCCCCTGCACCCCCTGCCCTCCCCCGCCCTGCCCCTGCCCTCCCCCCATCGTGTGAATGGCTGCTCCTGCGCATCTGAGGCTGAGGTCACAACACTCGGGGAGGTGGCTTCCAGTATCCCCACCTCACCACCGGAAACCAGGTCCAGAGAGCTCAGGGACCTGGGGAGCCAGCATCCAAACCCGTTTCCCAGTAGGCTCTTTAAAAAAATATAAATGTGTTTTTCTGTATTGATTTTCAGAGAGGAGAGGAAGAGAGAGAGAAACATCGGTCGGCTGCCTCCGGCACGCCCACACTGGGGTTGCGCCTGAGACCAGGGCCTGTGCCCTGACCGGGAACCGAACTGTGACCTCCCTTTCACAGGCTGACGCTCAACCATGGAGCCACACCAGCCGGGCTTTCAGTAGACTTTTTGGGGGTGAAAATCTGGGGTTCCATGTGGCAGAAGGGCTCTGGGCGCCCACCCAAAGTGACCACGTGTGTTCTCGTGGGGCGGCCCGGCGTGGTCACCTGCCTGCTGCCCTGTGCCCGAGGCTCCCCTGCCTCCACAGCCGGCTGCCTGTGCCGCCGTGTCCACGGCCCGGCCGGCGCCTTCTCTGTCTCTCCTCAGAGCCCTGGTTCTGGGGCTGCGGTCAGACCAACACGTCCTGCAAGATGGTGAAGGGGAAGCTGGTGGAGGCAGGCAAGTGGCCGTGGCAGGTGAGCATCCTGTTCATGGGCATGTACGTCTGCAGCGGCTCCGTCGTCCACCACCTGTGGGTCCTCACGGCCGCCCACTGTCTGGAGAGGTCAGTCGGGGCCGGGCGGGCCGGGTGGGGGGTGCTGGGGTCACAGGTGCCTGCGGAGAGAGGTCAGTCCGGGCCGGGCGGGCCGGGGCGGGTGCTGGGGTCACAGGTGCCTGGGGAGAGAGGTCAGTTGGGGCCAGGCGGGCCGGGGCGGGTGCTGGGGTCACAGGTGCCTGGGGAGAGAGGTCAGTCCGGGTCATGCGGGCCGGGGGGGGGCGGGTGCTGGGGTCACAGGTGCCTGCGGAGAGAGGTCAGTTGGGGCCGGGCGGCCGGGGCGGGTGCTGGGGTCACAGGTGCCTGGGGAGAGAGGTCAGTCGGGGCCGGGCGGGCCGGGGCGGGGGGTGCTGGGGGTAACAGGTGCCTGCGGAGAGAGATCAGTCGGGGCCGGGCGGGCCGGGGGGGCGGGTGCTGGGGTCACAGGTGCCTGCGGAGAGAGGTCAGTCCGGGCCGGGCGGGCCGGGGCGGGTGCTGGGGTCACAGGTGCCTGGGGAGAGAGGTCAGTCGGGGCCGGGCGGGCCGGGTGGGGGGTGCTGGGGTCACAGGTGCCTGCGGAGAGAGGTCAGTCAGGGCCGGGCGGGCCGGGGCGGGTGCTGGGGTAACAGGTGCCTGGGGAGAGAGGTCAGTCGGGGCCGGGCGGGCCGGGGCGGGGGGTGCTGGGGTCACAGGTGCCTGAGGAGAGAGGTCAGTCCGGGCCGGGCGGGCCGGGGCGGGTGCTGGGGTCACAGGTGCCTGCGGAGAGAGGTCAGTCGGGGCCGGGTGGGCCGGGGGGGCGGGTGCTGGGGTCACAGGTGCCTGGGGAGACCGCCTCCCCCCACGGCCTGCAGGTCCCTGGATGCCAGCAAGTACTCAGTGATGGTGGGAGCCCAGCACCTCTCGGCAAACGGCACCCAGCTCCCACTCGCTCGGCTGGTGATCCACGAGAATTTCAGGAGCCTCATATCCGATGACATCGCCCTCCTGAAGCTCAAGGACCCCATCCTCTGGTCCCCCATGGTCCAGCCCATCTGCCTCCCAACCACCAAGCTCGTGCCAGAGATTGGATCCTCATGCTGGGCCATCGTGTGGGGACGTCCGTCCGTGAGAGGTGAGGGGGCAGTTTCCAAAACATGGCCTCTTTAGAACACATCGCCCTGGGCCCTTCCTTTCCTCTCCTTTCCTCTCCTTTCCTCTCCTCTCCTCTCCTCTCCTCTCCTTTCCTCTCCTCTCCTCTCCTCTCCTCTCCTCTCCTCTCCTCTCCTCTCCTCTCCTCTCCTTTCCTTCACTCGTCAACCTGTCAGCAAACATGTCCTGAGCATCTCCATGCTCTGCACACTCTCCCAACTTCTGCTGAGAGCAAAGAGCTCTCATGGAGAAGACACTTGGTCTGCATGGGCCTCAGGCCTCAAGGTCAAATCCAACCAGAGCCATCACCTGGCAACAGGGCAGGGAGTTCTCCCTGGACGGCAGTGGGCTCCCCTGCCCACAGGTGGCAGGGAACCATTGGGCAGCCACGCAGCTGTTACCCTGAGATGCCAACGGCCCCATTAGCGGCACGCTGGGGTTCTAGCATCCAAGAGCCTTTTGGGGCCCGCCTCCCAGGGGTGGCACGCTCCGGGCTCCGGGCATTGCCACCTGACCACCTCCTGGGTCCCCGGGGAAATCTTGTCCTCGTTCAGTGCCGGATGTCACTCTAAGCCACATGTGTCAAACACAAGGCCCGCGGGCCAAATCCAGCCCGCCAGGCCTTGCAATGTGGCCCGCACCGCGCTGTCATCACTGCACTCCGCTGTCAGTTTATGACATTGTCAGTTTATGACTGTTCAGTAAACCATTCGGCCCGCGATTTAGGCTGGATTTTAGATTTTGGCCCCTTCTCTGATTGAGTTCGACACCCCTATAAGCCTTTCGGGGGACTTTTACTCCGTTTTCTTAATGAGCTTGAGCTTTTCTAAAGTCAGGCAATGGACGGGGCCTTTATAAATCACACCCCGCCCACAAAATAAATAAATTGCCACCCAGGAAATGGCCCTGCCCCCACTTCAGGGAACGCATATGGCCCCAAGGTACAGTGGTGCCAAATTACTGAAGGGATGCTGAGGCGGAATCTTCCCCTCCCCCCCCCCCCCCTCTCTCTCTCTCTCTCTCTCTCATCTCTCTCTCTCTCTCTCTCTCTCCTTCTCCCTCTCTCTCTCTCTCTCTCTCTCTCTCCCTAGTGGCCCCAAAGTCCCCCTACAGTCTTCAGGAAGTTTCCGTCAGGATAATGAACAGTGAGATCTGCAACCAGCAGTATCAGTTCCTCTACCTGAAGGGCCAGAAGAAGATCATGGGCAAGGACATGCTGTGCGCCAGCTCAGAGTGGGGCGCAGACTCTTGTCAGGTGCGACTGTGTGGCCCGGGCAGGGAGGGACTTCCGAGGCCAGGCCTTCCTTCTCCCGTGGCCCTGGGCGATCTCGGACAAGCCTGCCTTCCTGGGTTCGCTTCCCAGGCCGTCAGACCGGCGCACGCACTCTGCTCCTGGCCACAGGACGGTGCCTCTGAGCGTGTCTCCACACAACCAGGACATGCTCGCATCTGGCAGAACCGGTTTTGCACAAATGGCCTCCTTCTGTAGACACACTTCTGTCTCTTGCATCTTCTGTTCAACATTGTTTTTTGAGATTTAGCCGTAGTGATAGGTGCAGCTGAGTCATGAATCAGCTCTGCCCACGATATTCCCTATGGTGAATATGCCACAGCTTATCCTTTCTACTATCAATACATTGAAGCAGTTTCCAGTTGTTTTTTTTCACATCACAGATTTTGCTCCTCCAAATATTCTTACACTCATTTCCCTATTGACATGCTCCAGAATTTTCCAGGGGCTGCATCCTGCAAAGAACTGGTGGGTCAGAGGTTTGCATTATTTTTTCAGAAATCTGTATCATTGCCCTGGCCGGTGTGGCTCGGTGGATAGAGTGTCGGCCTGCGGACTGAAGGGTCCCAGGTTCGATACTGGCCAAGGGCATGTACCTCGGTTGGAGGCTCAATCCCTGGGCACATAGGGGAGGCAACCAATTGTGTGTCTCTCCCACATCAAGTTCTTTCTGTCTCTCCTGCTCCCTTCCACTCTCTAAAAATCGATGGAAAAAAATGTCCTCATGTGAAGATTAACCAAACATTTTATATCGTTTATATCTATAGAGAGAACCATTTTTTTTTCTAATTTACAAAACTTTTCAATGACATAAGAGTGTAAAATTTTTCAAATGACCATAAACCTGCCATCAAGAGGAATAACAGCAGTTACCTTTGGATTGACCGATGCTGCTGTAACAAAGGAGGAGGGGTCGGGGTGCATTTCCACTAGCTCACCGTGCAAGCAGGACTGCGGGAAGGAAGGTCGGGGCACCCCCTTGGCGGCCCCCCAGGACTCAGGGGAGTTCGCAGGAGACTGAAGGGGAAGGACAGCGAGGCCCCGACCGGGGGTCCCAGCGTGGAGCCGCTGTGTGCCGAGCGGGTCCCCGCCAGGCCCCGTCCTCAGGGGCCCGAGGCCCGGCTCAGGCTGAGGCCCAGCCTGTGGAGGGCGGGTTCGCCTGGGCCTCCCTGATGCCCCTCTGCCCTGGCAGGTGAACTCGGGCAGCTCCCTGGTCTGCCAGGTGAACAAGACGTGGATCCAGATGGGGGTGGAGAGCTGGAGCTTCAGCTGCAAGCAGCACCACTTCCCCAACATTTACACCAGCACCTCCTACTTCACCCACTGGATCCAGAGGCAGATCGCGGACGTGCAGTTCAAGAGCAGGGCCCAGCCCGCCTTCCTGAGCCCGACCCTGCACACCGACTACATCCTGCTGGTCTCCCTGGGCTCCCTGCGGCTCCTGTGAGCAGTGCTGCCGGGCTTGTCCGAGCTGGAGCCAGGCTGCTTCTCCCTGCCCTGTGCCCGCCCGCAGAGAGGGGGGCCCGCAGGCCGCGGGCACAGGGGCAGGAGCCCCGGGGGAGGGAGGGCCCCACGCCGCTGGCTTCCAGTTGTTCAATGAAGATGCTTTTTCACTTTTCCCACCAAAGTCATCTTTCTTCTAGACTCTGGCCGGCCCCCTGCCCTCCCCGCCCCCCTACCCCCTGACCCCCCACCTGCCCATCTCCTCTGCCTCCCCCCCCCCCCCCGCCCTCCGAGACGGCCCCGCCCCCAGGCCCCCAGGCCTGGCCCCGACCACAGTTCCCCTGGGGCCTTCCTGGAGGGTCCATCTCTTCCCAAGACAAACCCCAGACCTGCCCTGTGGACCCCATTCCAGAAGTGGCCTCTCCCAGCCCGTGTCCCCCGGTTTTACCACATCTGACCGCTTCTCTCTCCCCGCAGGGGTGGGTGCGGGGGCAGGGAGGGCAGGGCAGCCGCTGGGTGACTGGGTGGGGGGTGCACACTGAGCCGCCTCGGGGACCCATCGGGCTCTGGACCCAGGGCAGCGTCCCGCCGAGTGGGGAGGGAGTGGTCCCTCAGCCCTGGAGGGGCTCAGGTGGGCCCTGGGAGGGTAGTGGGTGTGACTGGCTGAGTCCTCAGAGACGAGGGCCGGGTGGCAGCTCCGGCCGAGGTCAGGATGTCCTGGCGTGGCTTCCTGGGCCTTTTGTGCCGGAGGCCGGGGTGTCTCATGTCCTACCGCCAACACCCCCCCCCCCCCCCCGACTGCATTCTCAATGTTCTCTCCATCCATGTGGTGGGGCCATCAAAATGTTTCCTAATTCCATATCCTGATAAACTAGAAACACCAATCAGAAAGGACATATGCACCCCCATGTTCATAGCAGCACAATCTACAATAGCCAGGATTTGGAAACAGCCTAGGTGCCCAGCAGCAGATGATTGGATCAGAAACCGGTGGTCCAGCTTCACAATGGAATACTACGCGGCCATAAAAAGGGATTCTCATCATTTGCAGCCATCTGGATGGAATTGGAGACCATCATGCTGAGAGAAATAAGCCAATCAATGGAAGAGAAACACCACATGACCTCACTCATGTATGGATAATAAGGAACATTATAAACCGATGGACAAAAAGGTAGACACAGAGACAGCCAAGCATCAGACTGTCCATGGCAGGGGAGGCAGGGTGCGGTGGGGGTAAGAGATTAACGGAGGGCTTGTGTGCGTGCCTATGACACAACCAACGGAGGCAGAACTCTGGGGGGCGGGCGTGTGTGTGTGAGGGCAGCAGTGAGCTATGGACGCATGTAATGCCTTAATTAAAAATAAAATAAAACAGTTCCCTAATTCCAACACGAAGGGCTCTGCTCCCCGAGGCCTGTGGGCGGCCAGGGGGCGGTGGGGGGGGGGGGGGGCGGGGGCGCCCACGCGGCCGGCCAAGGGGTGGGGGGTGGGGGTGGGGACGGGCCATGGAGGGTCCGGTGCCCCGTGGGGCAGTGGGGAGGCCGGCCACCAGGGGGAGCCCTGGCAGCGAGACCTGGGAGCGCCACTGCGGCCGCTGGGGGTGTGCCGGGGGGGCCGCTGGGGGGCGCCAGAAGCCGGTGCGGCCCCTGGGGGGCAGGGGGCGGCCGCTAGGGGGCGCCGGAAGCCGGCGGCGGCCCCTGGGGGGCAGGGGGCGGCCGCTAGTGGGCGCCGGAAGCCGGTGGCGGCCGCTGGGGGCAGGGGTCGGCCTCTGGGGGGCGCCGGAAGCCGGTGGCGGCCGCTGGGGGCAGGGGTCGGCCTCTGGGGGGCGCCAGAAGCCGGCGGCGGCCGCTGGGGGGCACCGGGGGAAGGAGTTGCGCGCAGTTGCCGCGGGGCAGGATGGAGCGCCGGTGCCAGCCTCCCGTCCCCGCCCCGGTCCGCCCCCGCCTCCTGGGCCTCCTGGGCCTGCTGGGCCTCCTGCTCCCGCTGCTCCGGCCGGCGGGTGAGCGCCCCTCCCGCCCCCTGCGCCCCTGCCCCATCCCTTCCTGCCCTCCCCACCCCCCTGACCTCCCGGTCCGTGCTGCCCCCCTGCCCCATCCCGTCTGCCCTCCTCCCCGCCCTCCTCCCCCCCACCTACCCCATCCTCTCGGCCCCTCCCCCTGCCCTCCCCTGCCCTCCCCCTCCCCCTCCCCCTCCCCTGTCCCCCTCCAGGGCCCCTCTCACCTCTGACCTCCGCCTCCCTCCACAGGCTGCTGGGCGCTGCCCCCCCTGACCCTGGTGCCTCCAGCGCCACCTGCCCCTCAGGGGGGCCTCGTCCGCCCCGGCAAGTCCCCAGCAGAACCCCACCACGGGCCTCACCACCACGGGCCCCACCACCACGGGCCCCACCACCACCACGGGCCCCCCCACCACGGGCCTGCCCCCCCCCACAGGCCCACCACCACCACCACCACGGGCCCCCCCACCACGGGCCTGCCCCCCCCACAGGCCTCACCACCACGGCCTGCCCCCCCCCACAGGCCCCACCACCACCACCACGGGCCCCCCCACCACGGGGCTGCCTCCCCACACACGCCTCACCACCATGGGCCCCCCCCACACTGGCCCCACACCACGGGCCCCACCACCAACCACCACAGGCCTCACCACCACGGGCCCCCCCATTACGGGCCCCCCACCACCATGAAGCGTGGGGTCCCACCACGGGCCCCACCACCACCACCACGGGCCCCCCCACCACGGGCCCCCCCACCACGGGCCCCTCCACCATGCAGAACCCGGCTACCCCCGGTCATCACGGCTGCACCGCTAAGTGAGCACGCGGGCTGGGAGGGTGGGGTGGGAGAGGGGTGGGAGAGGGGTGGAGGAGGGACTGGGTGGGAAGGCCTCCAGGGCCTCAGATGAGGGTGGAAAGGACAGAGGAGGAGGGGGAGGGGGAGGAGGAGGAGGAAGAGGAAGAGGAGGGGGAGGGGGAGAGGAGGAGGAAGAGGAGGTAGAGGAGGGGGAGGAGGAGAAGGAGGGTGTCTGGGCAGTGGACATGCCTGGTCTTGCGCAGGGGTCTTCCAGCCATGCCCCTGAGACCCCCACCTGGAAGCAGGCTATCCTGGGGCTCCGTGTAGCCGACTTAACTCACCCCAGTCCACACAGCCCACCCCGCCCACCCCACCCCACCCCACCCCACCCCACCCCACCCCACCCCAACCTGTCCCCGAGGCCCGTCCCCCAGGCCCATCCCCCAGGCCCGTCCCCCAGGCCCCTCCCCAAGGCCCATCCCCAAGGCCCATCCCCAAGGCCTGTCCCCCAGGCCCCTCCCCCAGGCCCGTCCCCCAGGCCCGTCCCCCAGGCCCGTCCCCCAGGCCCCTCCCCAAGGCCCATCCCCAAGGCCTGTCCCCCAGGCCCCTCCCCCAGGCCCGTCCCCCAGGCCCGTCCCCCCGCCTGTCCCCCAGGCCCCTCCCCCAGGCCCCTCCCTAAGGCCCCTCCCCGAGGCCCCTCCCCGAGGCCCGTCCCCCAGGCCCGTCCCCCAGGCCCCTCCCCCAGGCCCCTCCCCCAGGCCCCTCCCCAAGGCCCCTCCCCGAGGCCCCTCCCCGAGGCCCGGCCCCAGGCCCGGCCCAGAGGCCCTGAGTTGGCCTGTGGCGGTCTCTCCCGGCTGCATGCCTGTGCAGTGGCCCATTTCCTGCCTTTCTGAGCCACAGGAGGGTCCCCAGAGAGGGAGAGGGTCGTCGTGGGGGAAGCAGGGAGTCTGTGAGGGTCTGTGAGGGTTTGTGGGACCAGGGACCGGCTGGACGGGGGTGGGGGGGAAGAGGGGTGCTGGAGCTGAGCTGAGCCGGCTGGATGCGGCCATGGGGACAGCATCTTGCTCTCCGGCCGGTAGAGAGGAGTCATGGGGGGTCGGCAGGAGCTGGAGTGAGAGAGGGGGTGGGGTGGGGGTGCCCTGGGAGCAGCTGGAGGGGCCCTCCCTCACCTGGCCCTCCCTCCTCAGCCTGCGGCAACTCCCACGAGCCGGACCCCACCCTCAGGGACCCGGAGGCCGTCGCCCGGCGGTGGCCATGGATGGCCAGCGTGCGGGCCAACGGCACACACGTGTGTGCAGGCACCCTCATCGCTGCCCAGTGGGTGCTGACCGTGGCCCACTGCCTCACCCAGTGAGTCGGGGCCCGGTGGGCTGGGGGAAGGGCGCTGGAGCCACATGGGCCCCTCCTCCACCTGCTGGCCCATCGTGGCTGCTGTGCCGGGGCAGAGCCCCCGGGTCCTAGGTCAGCCTCAGCGCGGCTCCCGGCAGGCGGAGCGCAGTGCTCGGCTTTCCCAGGAGCAGAGCGCCCCCCACACACACCCGGTCCCGCCTCCTCAGGGAGCAGGCCCAGTGCCTCCCTCCTCCCTTCATCGGCCAGCAGCTTTGGCACTCCGTGGCAGCGGGCCGGCCTGGGCACCAGGCCGGGAGAGGACCAGCTGGTCCTCAGACAAGAAGGCGGTGCTCACCGCGGCGTTCAGTCAGTGAGGGGACCAGAGGGAGGACAGCCGAGCTCTGGTGGGGGGGGAGTGGCCAAGGGGCACACCTGTGCTGGCCACGAGGGCTGGCCACGAGGGCTGGCCACGAGGGCTGGCCACGAGGGCTGGCCAGTGCAGAGGCGTGATGGGCGTGATCCGGCCTAAGGTCCGCACAGGCTCCAGAGGCATGCTGGGAAAGGAGGCCAGGGGCGAGGCCAGGGCCCAGTACGGGGCCGCAGCCCAGGCCGGGACAGACTCCAGAGGAAGCGAGGGCCGTGCCACCTCCACCCTTTCCTGCTGTGTAGCCCTGAGCGGGCCCTGGGCTTCTCCGAGCCTCGGTTTCCCCTCCGAGGAGGACGCGGCCGCACTGTGTGCAGGGCTGGGCTCTGCTCCCTCCGCGGTGAGGAGGCTCGGGGCCGGGCCGCGGCAGGCGGCCTGCCGGTCTCCGCGGTCGGGCCGGGTGCCTGGCACTGACGCAGACGCCCTGGTACTTCCCCAGGGACGGCGTCACCTACTCGGTGCGGATGGGGAGCCCCTGGATCGACCAGCGGGCTCCGACCACGGTGGACGTCGGCGTGCGCGAGGTCATCCTCAACAGCCGGTTCCGGGCCCGGCGCTACTGGTCCTGGGTGGGCAAGGCCAACAACATCGCCCTCCTGCGGCTCGAGAGAGCGCTCACCTACAGCAAGTACGTCTGGCCCATCTGCCTGCCCGGCCTGGACTACAAGGTGCAGGACTTGTCCCTGTGCACCGTGACCGGCTGGGGCCGCCCCAGGGCCAACGGTGAGTCCCGCCGGACCGGGCGGGCGTGGGAGAGGCAGCTCGGCCGGCCGTGGACGGAGGTTTCTGAGGCGTGGTCCCTGGGAGCCCCTGCTCCACCTTCCTGCTGGGCTGTCTCTCCTTTTTTAAAAATAAGTTTTTATTGATTTCAGAGAGGAAAGGAGAGGGAGAGGGAGATAGAAACACCAATGAGGAGAGAGAATAATGGATCGGCTGCCTCCTGCATGCCCCCTACTGGGGATGGAGCCTGCAACCCTGGCATGAGCCCTGACCAGGAATCGAACCCTGATCTCCTGGCTCGTAGGTCGAGGCTCAGCCCCTGAGCCACGCCGGCTGGGCCCTGTCGGGCTCTTCTACCCAAGGTGGTCTTCCCCCGAGGGGTTCGGCAGGAGCAGCCTGGCCTCAGGCCGCAGGGGGCAGAGGTGCCCAGGAGCTCCGGCCAGGCCGGGCAGGAGGGCCGCAGAGTGGGCTCTGCTGTTGGCAGGATTCCGGGGGGGCCATGCCTTCAAGCAGAACATGGAGGTGAGAGGAGCCGGCTCTTGTCTGGGAAAAGCTCCCGAGGTAGTCGGCCCCAGAGTCTGGGAGTCCCTCGGGATCCCCCAGGGCCCTCAGTCCCCTGTCATCCCATTGGGAGCAAGGCCCAGGGCAGGAAGCTGTCCCGGCCCTCCGGGGTCCACTCCTTAGGAGCAGGGCGGCCCCTCCTTCAGGCACCTGCCTTTCCCCGAGCCCCCCCATCACCCCCACCCGAGCCTCTGGCTCCAGCCCAGGGGAGGGGCTGGCTGCTCTGTCTTCCCTGCCACAGGCTGTCAGAGGCTGGGGAGGATCAGAAGTCCCCAGGCTCAGGCTGTGGACGAGACCAGCGAGGGGAGGGAGGGGGCCGTGCTGGGGGCTGAGGGGCCCCAGGGAGGAGCCTCTGAGGAGGGTCTTGGGCGGAAGGAAGGGCAGGAATGGACTCAGCGGGTGGGACTCTGTGGGAGGCAAACCAGGTCCCGTGAGGCCAGACTGAGGGCCCTACCCGGGTCCCCCTCAAGGGGAGCTGGGGGAGGGCAGGCTGGGACGGCAGGTGGGCTGACCCTGGTGCGCCGTGCGGCCTGCGGAGAAGGCTGGGAGCTGGCCAGGAGCCGAGGGGGTGGCGGCAGCAGGGAATCTGCCGCCTGAGGGGGCCTATCCGCAGGCCCTTGGCCGCAGTCCCGGACCATCCAGGAGAAGGAGGTCACCGTCCTCAGCAGCAAGGAGTGTGAGGACTTCTACCACCGGTTCTCCCGAATCCCCGCCCTGATCCGGATCATCAACTCCCAGATGGTCTGTGTGCAGGACCCCGACCGGAAGCACTTCTGCTACGTGAGCGCTGGCCCTGCCCTGCCCCTGCCCTGCCCTGCCCCTCGCCCTGGCCCTGGCCCTGGCCCTGCCCCTCTCCTGCCCCTGCCCCTGGCCCTGGCCCTGCCCCTGCCCCTGCCCCTGCTCTGTCCTTGCCCCTGCCCCTGCCCCTGCCCTCCAAGCCCTAGGCCAGGATGTGGAGGGGGTGGGGGGAGAGGGAAGGAATGAGCAGAGGCCACGGAGCAGGAAGATGGGGAAGGGAGATGGGTTGGAGAAGAAATGGAGGTCAGGTGGAGAGTGGGGGTGGGGAGACGGAGGTGGGTAAGGGGGGATGGAGGACTGACTCCAGAGCGCGGGGAGAGCACCCTCTGTGGGAGGCCTCCTGGGTGCTGCTCGGCCAGGGAGACTCAGGGGTGTGGCACCGTCTGTGTGAAGCCCCTGCTGGGCCCCTTTCCCCGGGCCACGCCTGGCCGCCCTGACCTCTGCCCCCCCCAGGAGACCAGCGGGGAGCCCCTGTCCTGCCCCGCGGAGGGCACGTGGCTCCTGGTGGGCATGGTGAGCTGGGGCCCCGGCTGCAGCGTCGGCGAGGCGCCGCCCATCTACCTGCGCGTCTCGGCCTACCAGCACTGGGTGTGGGCGCGCATCAACGGGCAGGCGCTGCCCGCCCCGGCCGGCCCGCTCCTGGCGCTGGCGCTGCCCCTCAGCCTCCTCGCTGCCCGCTGACGCCGCAGCCTCCGGGGCCCTCCCCGGGGCCCTCCGCGCCCTCGGCCGGGACAGGCCGCTCCCCTGTCCCCGGGCAGGGCCCGGACAGGCGCTCATTAAACAGTTCTCTTCCTCACGAGCCTCCTTCCTGGGCCTGGAGCCCGCGCTCTGGCTGCTCCGGTGGGAGGCGGCCGAACAAGACGGGCGGGAGTGGGGCTCGGCATCGAAAGGCAGAGCCCAGGGCCGGCCTCAATGTGTGTGTGTGGGGGGGGTTGGGGGTGTGGACCCTGCAGAAGGCGGGGGAGTGTGTGCAGCGATGATCGGGGTCAGCGATGGAGGACACTGGGAGGCGGGGGGCAGCTGTGGGCCGGGAGCCGAATGTGTTCTCCCGTTAATTTGGTTGGAGCCGGGCTCTCCTTCCGTTGGCACGGCCCGGCAGTGGCCAGGGCACACCCAGCCCTGGGCTCAGACCCCTGAAGGCCTGTTGAAGCCACAGCTGCCCCTGCTCTTGGGCACCTGACTCCCTCCAGCCACCCCCCGAGGGACCTCCCCGGCTCTGCTGTCACCGGCGCTCCAGGTGGGGTGGAAGGCACTCAGCTTTATTTATTCATCTCTGCCCCCCGCCCCCTCCGGCCAGAACCCTCTGGGATCTCCTAGGCCCCAGGCCCCGGGGACGCCCCGGGACGCCCGGCTGGTGCGCGCAGCCCTGCGGAAGCCCTCCGCGCCTCTCACCCGGGGCCTTCTCCTCGCCGTGCTTTGGGCCTGTTGTTGAGGGTGGGAGAAGAGGCGCCTCAACCCCAGCTGCCCCTCGGTGATCCCCTGGGGCCGATGGAGAAGGGTCACGGCACAGAAGGGGCCCGCTGGCTTCTCAGAGATTCCCTGGATCCCGAAGGCCGCCCTCTTCCCTCCTCCCCTGGGCCCGGCTGCAGCCTCCCGCACCCCTGACACCTGCAGCCCAGCCCTGAGCCCCAGCCTCTGCTGACCCAGCAGCCTCTGCTCCATCCCTGAGTGTAAACCAAGTGCATCCTGCTGCCAGGGGCTTCGGCTGCGGGGCTGGGGGTTCTGCTTCCGGCCACCTCCGCGCCCCCGCTGGACCCGAGCCCCTGCTGGGCCGGGGGCTGACCCCCCACCCAGGGCTGCCGTCCAGCACAGCCTGAGAGCCGCCTGCGCCCAGCTCCCGGCTGCCCACCCGGGCCCATTGGTTCACGTGCTTTCCCGTGTGACCCCACAGCGTGCCGCTCCGTTAGCTCCCAGTGCTCCGGCCAGAGGGCGAGACCCGCCGGTCGGGGTGGGGGCTGCTCTGATCCGCGGAGGGACGGTGGCCCCGGCCCACTTTGCTGAGTGGCCACGTGGACAGGGGAGAAGCAGCGGAGCCCAGGCTGGGAGGCAGCACACCTGCGGTCTGGTCCCTGCCCCTGACGGGCTCAGGGAGGAGCGTGGAGTCCAGGCTGCCGCCTCCAGGAAGCTCTCCTTGATTCTCTCTCACTTCTTGGCTTCATTCTTCTCATCCTCTTCTACCTTGATGGCCACCGTGTCCACACTGTCCTTCTTCTTCTTCTTCTTCTTGTCATCTGAGGGGCAAACGGGCGCACGCCAGGCGTGAGACAGTGCCCTACGGCTCACCCGCAGCCCCACGCCCAGCCCCTCACTGCCGTCTTCCCTCCAGGCCTCTCCCACCTGCACAGCCCCTCTTCGTTCTACCCGCCTCACCCTGGCCAGCTGTGTCCTGGTGCCCTCCCTGAGCCCCCTGGGCAGGTCTGCGGCACTGGCTGGCTCCGCAGGGGTGCGGGTGCGGGGGCGGGGGCGGGGCATGGTGGGCAGGGGCCGGCTGCTCACCTCCGGGAACCTCTGTGAGCTCATTGAGGGGCGGCACGGTCTCCAGCTTGTCAGTGTACATCTTGGCCGCCTTCCGCTGCAGGTAGCGGGCTTCGATCTCCTTCCGCGTCCTCGGCACACGGCAGTTGAAAACACAGCACAAAGTGATAACTGGAGGGGACAGCGAGGGTGTGGCCAGGGCTGGAGCTTGGCACCAGGAAGATGCCCACACCTCAGGCGGGCGTGCCTCCCTCCGCCTAGGGCTGTCCCACCTAAGACACTGCTGGGAGTCTTGCATCTTTTTCTTTTTAGTAAGGTATTTTATTTCCCTCCCTCCTTCCCTCCCTTCCTTCCTCCTCCCTTCCCCTCCCTCCCTCTCTCCTTCCTTCCTTTGGTCTCAGAGAGGAAGGGAGAGGGAGAGAGAGAGAAACATCAATGAGGAAAGAGAGAGTCTTCCTACTGGGGATTGAGCCCACAACCCAGGCATGTGCCATTGACCGGAACTGAACCAGGGACCCTTCAGTCCAAAAGCCCACGCTCTATCCACTGAGCCAAACAGGCCAGGGTGAGGCTCGAGTCTGGACAAAAGCCCTCTTGGGCCTGGGTTTTTAAAGGCTCCGGACAGGGCTGGCTACTTGGTCACACACTCGTAGGAGGGCTGGTGCCGGGGCTAGCGCTCTGCTCTCACTGTCTTGTGGTTCTCAGTGCTGCTCGAACCAGGGGCCTCAGGTTTCCATTGGGCCCTGCCCTGTCATGGGTCCTGGTCCAGAGGTCCTGAACAGACTAGTCCCGCGGGCGGGCTTCCTGGAGTGCCCGGGCCCCAGCCCCGGGCCGTGTGCGTCAGTGCCCCTCCGCCCCTCCCTGGGGACGCCCGGGCCTCTCCTGGCTGTGGGAGCCGCTGGCCAGCCTGCGCGCGGGCGGTCACTCGGCCTGAGTTATTCCAGGAGCCGGTTTCCTGCTGGGGCGCGCCCAGGCACCTGGGCCAGGGCACGGCGCTGGCCTGCCCGGTGAGGGGCACGGCGACAGGGCGGCCGGGGCCTGGCTGAACCGAGTTTACGTGCCTGAGGCCCCATGTCTGACCACCGCGGGCCCAGCCTCGGGGTGGGGGGTGGGGGGGCGGAGCTGCTTCCTGCTATAAGTCCTGGGCCAGACGTGACATCCTGGCAGACTCCCGGGACAGGAGGGCGGGCAGGACAAGCCGCCTGTTTTGGGACGGTGGGTCAGACCGACCCGACCTGGCCTGGGCGGGAGCACCCTCTGGAGTCGCCCTGTGCAGCTTCAGCCAAATGTCACAGCCCATTGCGTCTCACCCAGACTCGCAGAGGAAAGGAAAAAATGAATGAGTGAATGGGTCTCAAGGCTCTTGCTGCTGAGGACAAGACTGGCTCCTGAATGAATGGGCGGGGCCTGGGGGCAGTCACACCCAGAGCTCGCTGGGGGCTGCGTGAGGCCCCAGAGGAAGGGATGGCCTGGGCTGTGGGGTAGGCCTGCGTGACAGCCTTCCTGACCCGGAGGGCTGGAGCCTGGTCTTCTCCAGACCCTGCGTGCCGGTGCCCAAGGCCGGACCCTCACCCAACCCGACTGGCTGCCACGTCTTCCGCCCCCCAGGCCCTCCTCCGGCCCAGCCTTGGGAAGGGATGGAGCTGCTTCCGGGCCAGGGGGCTGGGCTTCAGGGAGCACAAAGGGCAGCCATGGGGGTCGGGCAGGGCTCAGACACCGCCCCTCGCTCCGGGCCCGGCCGGTGGCTCCACTCCAAAGGACCTTTGACTGAGGTCCAGGGCCCAGGCCAGAGGAGACCCCAGAGGCACCCCATCCACCCCCAGCCCCTCTCCACAGGGTCTGGGGGTGATGCCCCGCACAGCTGTGCCTCGGGGTTCACGCAGACTGGGGAGCAGGGGGGCTCGGCCTGTGGGCCGTCCTCACCCTCTTCTTGGAGTGGTGTGAGGGGCACGTGTCGGTTGTGTGGTTGGTGTCCCGGTGCCTCTGGGCCTGGCACCTCTACCACGTGGGGCTGAGCCAAGCCCAGAAGAGGCCACTGTGTGCCCGGAGCTGCCCCTGGGCCCCCTGTGGCCCCTGCAGGCCAGAGCCCCCCCACCCCCAGGCAGGATGGGGCTTGACCCTGCCCCCCCTCTGTGGACCCCCGTCTGCCGCGGGCCTGCACCCAGAAGCCTGCCTGGTGCCCAGCCTCGGCTAGGAATCACACAGCCTCTCGCTCAGATCCGGGCCCCACCAGGCGGTGAAGAAATGGGGGTGGGGTTCCCGGGGGGGGGGGGGGGGACTTCTGGAGCCAGGAGAAGCACGTGCCAGTCAGATGTCCCGGTCTCGCTGGGAGCCCCGTCTGGGTGTGTCCCATGTTGTCAGCAGGCGCTGCCTCAGGGGACCCCGTCCGGGGACAGCTCCCTCAGAGCCTGCATGCGCTTTACCCGACCAGGCCAGGTGCTCGCTCGGGGAGATGCTGAGGGTTATCTGAGGCCTCTGCCCACACCACCCCCGCGCCCTGGGGGCCTCCAGCATCCACGGGGACCCTCCCCCCACGTGCCTTTGCAGCGTGCCCCATTCCCTTGGCCTGAAGGAAGCCCCCAGACTGCCATGGCGGCCTCCTCCCAAGCTGGCGTGTCTCTGCCCTCCCCCAACTCCAGGCCAGACCCCCCCCCCCGCCCCCCAAGGAGCACATCCAGCCATTTCTATTTCTGCTGCGTCAAGCACCCCCCCAGGAAAGATGTCTCCTGCTTTTCATTGAGATGGTGGAGGCACGCGGGCCGTGGAATGTGACAGGGCAGGGCTTGCAGCCGGGGAGACACATCTGCTGGGCATCTGGGAGCCTCCGGGCGGGGCTTCGCCGGTGGCCTTGCTGGGCCCTGGGTGTGGGCCTGTAAGTTGGCTGAACTGCAGGAACAGCGTCAGGAGGCCCGAGGGGAGAAGTGACACGTCTGTCCCGGATCCGAGGCCCTGTAATCACCCTAATTGCCCTGTGGCTGCTTCCCCGTTGGCGGGCAGAACGCCTCAGGTCACCACCGCCGGCCCGCCCTCCACGGGGCTCTGCGTGGACGGAGGCGCCAGGAGCCGCAGCGGGCCTCCCGCGGGCGCTGCCGGGAACTGCTGGCCGAGCCCAGCCGGGGGCCGGGGGGGCGGGGCCGGGGCGGTACTCACTGATGGACAGCACGAAGAGGGAGAAGATGCCCACCACGTGCCACAGGCGCATGTCCCAGAACACCACCGTCTCCTTGGTCAGCGGCGGCGGCTTGGGCTTGGGCGGGGCCGTGCTGGGCTGCGGGGGAGAGGCCAGTGAGCCGGGAGCCGGGCCGGACAGCCCAGAGGCCTGGTCTCAGAGCGCCCGAACCCACTGCCCAGACCGGTGCCTCCCAACCTCGTTGTCTCAGGCTCACACACGGATTCCTGAAAGCCCGCGGCCATGGAAAACAATCCTGTGATCTGACCAAAACTACGTGTTTACTTTTGGTGCGTTCACACTGCACAGCTATCGTCGTGTGGGTAACTAACTTTCTGTTTTTCACTGATTATTTACAGACAGGAAGAGAGAGGCTCAGAGAGTTAGAAACATCGGTGAGAGAGAAGTATTGACCAGCAGCCTCCTGCACCCCCCCCCCCCCACTGGGGGTGTGCCTGCAACCAAGGTACATGCCCCTGACCGGAATTGAACCTGGAACCTTTCAGTGCACAGGCCGATGCTCTAGCCACTGAGCCACACTGGTTTCAGCTGCTGTCACTTATTTATTTGAAGATCTAAGGCAGGGGTGGGGAACCGTTTTCCTGCCAAGGACCATTGGGTATTTAAAACACCATTCGTGGGCCCTACAAAGTCACCGACTTAAAAATTAGCCTGCAGGAGGGAGGTGGGGGGGGGCAGAAAAATTCAAAAAAAGTAAAAAAAATCAGCCTGCTGCAGTGGGTCAGGCATTTAATTAACTCACCCCTCATGCCTTGGCAGGGCCAGACCACCCGGGTCTGAGGGAACGAGGTCAGTGCCCTGACTACGTACAAGTGCTGCATGTTTTTAAATCTTCCCGTCACCGTTAGAACTCCGCTGTCCTAGACCTCTGGACGTTCCCAATTCAGCACACGAGAGCCGAGCCCCAGAACCATGGAGCCGGGACGTGGAGGGCAAGGGTGGTCGGTGCTTGGGGAGACCGAGGCCAAAGGGCAAAATGCCCCCGCTGCTTCCAGTCCCTCCGATAGCCTGTGGGTCTCTCCTCCTCCTCCAGTCCTGGCCCTCACAGGCAGACGGGGACGCAGGACGAAGGCCAGAGACAAGGCGAGGTCTGTACTATCCTGGGGACGTGGCTCTCCGTGTGCCCACCCCCCCAGATGGGATAGGTGTGGAGCCCGTGGCTGCGCCTGGCCAGGACCCCACACCTCAGTGCCAGGGCTGGGACAAGGCCGGTCCGGACAGGACAGACCTTTGTCCACAGTACGGCAGCGACACCTGGAGGCTGAACCATGTAAGCACGGGGGAGCATGTCAGCCAGGCCGGGCAGAGCCAGCGGCCTCCCCTTCCCAGTGGGCCCAGCGCTCCCTGGAGGCTCGAGGGGAGCGTGGCCCTCTCCTGGGGCCCCAGGCGTGGCCCCGCCTCGAAGGACAAATGGACGCTCAGGGACACGGCCTGCCCTGGGGGTTCTAAGGGGACAGCATTGCTCTGGGCTCTGGGTGGGCCAGGCCTGCTCCGGGCGGTGCTTGCAGACCTGCCCTGATCTGACAGGGACATGACCGCTGTCCCCCACACTTGGCTGAGGGTGTGGATGGGACTCAGTGTTCAGGAGGGAGGAGCCTGGCCATCTGTGAGCCGTACGTCCTCCAATGAACAAGGACCGGCCTGAGGAGTCCCTGGGGGTCTGGGAGGAAAGGCAGCCTGCAGGCTGCCCTTCATCAGCCTTTCCCTGGGTCCAAAGCAGGGACGGGGTCCTCCCACCAGCCAGGCTCTCCCTCCTCCCTCCCTCCTCTCCCTCCTCCCCCTTCCCCTCCTCCTCCTCCCCCTCCTTCCCCCATCTCCCACCTTCTTCCCCTCCTCCTCCTCCTCTCCCTCCTCCCCCACCTCCTTCCCTCTCCTCCTCCCCTCCTCTCCCTCCTCATCCTCCTCTCCCTCCTCCCCACCTCCTTCCCCTCCTCCTCCCCTCCTCTCCCTCCTCATCCTCCTCTCCCTCCTCCCTTTCCTTCCCTCCTCCTCCTCCTCTCCCCTCCTCCCCCACCTCCCTTCCCCTCCTTCTCCTCCCCCTCCTCTCCCTCCTCCTCTTCCTCTCCCTCCTCCCCCACCTTCCCTCTTCCTCCTCCTCTCCCTCCTCCCCCACCTTCCCCTCCTCCTCCTCCCCCTCCTTCCCCCATCTCCCACCTTCTTCCCCTCCTCCTCCTCCCCCTCCTTCCCCCATCTCCCACCTTCTTCCCCTCCTCCTCCTCCTCTCCCTCCTCCCCCACCTCCTTCCCCTCCTCCTCCCCCTCCTCTCCCTCCTCATCCTCCTCTCCCTCCTCCCCACCTCCTTCCCCTCCTCCTCCCCCTCCTCTCCCTCCTCATCCTCCTCTCCCTCCTCCCTTTCCTTCCCCTCCTCCTCCTCCTCTCCCTCCTCCCCCACCTCCTTCCCCTCCTTCTCCTCCCCCTCCTCTCCCTCCTCCTCTTCCTCTCCCTCCTCCCCCACCTTCCCCCTCTTCCTCCTCCTCTCCCTCCTCCCCCACCTTCCCCTCCTCCTCCTCTCCCTCTTCCCCCACTTTCCCCTCCTCCTTCTCTTCCTCCTCCCCCACCTTCTTCCCCTCCTCCTCCTCTCCCTCCTCCCCCACCTTCCCCTCCTCCTCCTTCTCTCCCTCCTCTCCCACCTCCTCCCCCTCCTCCAGGGAGCCTGTCCCGGGAAGCCATAGGGTCTTTGTGAGGGATTGGTACTCGATTCCCTGGCTCTTTTTCTCTTAACCAGGGTGACCTGTGGAGTCAGGGTGAGGGCTGGGGCACACCTGGGGTGGAGCACACAGTGGTATAGGACCCACGTGTGGTGGGAGGACATGTGGGCAGTGTCAGGGCAGAGCCGGCAGAGGCGGGGTCCTGGTGGAGGGTGACAGGAGCAATCGGCTGTCTCCTGTGGGGGGCGCCGCTGGGTCTGAACCCCCCTCGGAGCCTCAGCCTGTGTGCTGACGCTGCAGGGCTGGGCCGGGGGTGCACGGGCCTGGCTGGCCCATCTCTCTGGTGCTTCCCCGATCCCCGGCTCCGCCAGGCCCTTGCAGTGGCAGGTAGATGGACTCCAAATGCACTTTCCCTTAATGAGCTGGGAGGAGCCCTGCTCCGGGCCGGGCCGGAGGAGTCCTTGGCTCAGACTGATTCATCCCCCCCCCCCCCCCCCGCCCGAACCCGCCCCCCCGGCCCCAGGGCAGCTCAGTTTCTGCATCTGAGGCCTCAGGGCAGCAGAGGTGCCCAAGCCCCAGCTCAAGCCAGCCTGGCTCCCCTTACAGGACACCAGAGCTGACATCTAACTCCAGCCCCGCGCTCTGACCACACCCCGGCCAGCAGCAGGGACGGCTAGCATTGGGCGGCAGGGCTCTGGCCCCACCCATGTCCCCAGACCCTTCACAGCCGGCTGTGCCCTCTGACCCCAGCACAGGCCCGCCCGCCCGCTCCCATCCTGTCCCCAGCACCTGCCACTCCAGGGCCTTCCTGGGTGTCTCCTGCTTTCTCTGCACCTCATGCTGCAGAATTCTGGGTCTGGTTGCCTTTGGCACCCCTTCCCAGATCAGCAGCAATAGTTAGAGGGGCCGGGAGGCTGCAGAGGGCCCCTCCCAGCACCGCCCAGCCCTCCAGCCAGGCTGCTACCCCCCACCCCCACCCCACCCCACCACCAGCCATCTTCCTCACCTCTTCCTGGTGTCTCAGCAGCTCCTCCCAGGCCTCCCAACAACACGCCCCCTTTCCACTGTGTTCTCTTCTGTCCAAACCAGGTCTCAGCAGGATTCTCCCCTCTACAAACCCCTCACACACAAGGACCAAGACAGACCCTCCCTCCAGGGCTAAGGCAGTCATCTCCGCCTGCCCCAGCCTCTGCATGCCGTTTCCTCACCTCCTTCCCGAGGGGCCTGGGGAGGACTGTGGGTGGCAGGCGCTGTTTCCGCCAACAGAGCCAGGGACTAGAGCCCCCATCAGACTCGTGGTCATCCCTCTCCCAGGCCCCTCTAGACGGACACTGGGGAGAGGAGCTGAGGGACCACTGTCCCCCCGTCAGACCTGGATCCCTAAGATCAGGTCAAAGTGAGTCCCCCCCTCGGACAGAAGGCCCCTGAGATCAGGGGCCCGGGGCCCGGATTGGGGCTGTCTCCCGGAGCCCGGAAGCGTGGGGCCTGGCTGATCCCCATGAAGCCAGGCCCCCCACGGGAAAGCAGCTCCAGCCAGAAAGGCACCCCACCCGCCTGGCTGGGCCGGCCCCCCCAGCCCCCTGAGGCCCCCCGAGGCCCCCCTCCGCGTCAGACTCACTTCCACCAGCTGCCCAGCGACCCCGGCGAGGCAGACCCCCCAGGGCCCGCGCCGCTCAGCCGCCCAGAGGGCCCCGCACCCCCCCGCCTGGCCATCCCGGCGGCCGGCAGGTCGGAGCAGAGCCACGCCGCAGCCGGCAGCGCCCAGGCCAGCTGGCAGGGGGAGGCGATCTGGCCGCAGGCGGGCATCACTTATTCATCGCTGGTGTCCGGTTGCTGGGCTGTGGCCGCTCTTGAGCGCGTGAAGCCCGCCCCTCCGAGGACCAGACCCCCCCACCTGGACCACGTCAGGTCCTGCCCTGCCTCCCTACTGGGCCTCAGTTTCCCATCTGCCCAGTGGGAGGCCCTTCCCCTGGTCACGTCCTGGATGTGGACAGCCGCGCCGGACCCAGGTGCCTGCGCCCACAGGCAGGTTGCCGTGGCGACGGGCGCTCAGGGATGCCCTGGGCTGGCTCCCTGCCCGGAGGCGGCTCTGGTCACCCTGGACACCGGGGCTGTGGGGGAGGGGCGGGGTAGAATGGTGGGAGCCGCTGCATGCGGGTACCATGGAAGGTTCCTGAAGGAGCCAGCATCTGCGGCCCGGAGGGCTCAGCCCCTGTCACACCTGAGCCCTGGCCCCGACCTCACACTGACCCCAGCCCACCTCTCACCCTGGTCCTGACCCAGGAAAAGAGGGGGAGGGAGGCTGTGAGGGTGTGGAGACCTGGGGAGGGGAAGGAGGGGCAGCCTGGGTGGGGAGCCTTCTGGTGTGTGTCCTCCCTCCCTGCCCCCTCCTCCCCCCTCCCTTCTCCCTCCCCCTCTCCCTCCTCCCCCTTCCCCTTCTCCCCTCCTCTCTCCTCCTCCCCCCTCTCCCCTCCTCCCTCCACCCTCTCCCCTCCTTCCTCCTCCTCCCCTCTCCCCTCTTTCCTCCCCCCTTTCCCTCCTCCCTCCTCCCTCCTCCCTCCCTCCTCTCTCCTCCTCCCTTCCCCCTCTTCTCCTCCCTCCCTCCTCCCTCCTCCCTCCTCCCTCCTCCCTCCTCTCCTACCTCCTCCCTCCTCTCTCCCTTTGTTCCATTATCACATATCTCCTGCCTCTGAGTGTGGAGCTGCACTCAGGCTGGCCCTGCGTCCCTCATCACGAGGGGAGACCTGCCAGGCAGGGGTGCTGAGGGCCCACCCTCAGAACCGGGACCCTATAGACCCAGAGCCTAGGGGGCTCCGCCGGGAGGTGCCATACTGAGCAAGGACAAGGCAGGCTGCAGCGGGGTGGAGGCCAGCCTCAGACACCCAGAGTCAGGCCTGGGAGATGGCCGGCCGTAGGAAACCAGGAGAGCTGAGAGCTGGACGGCTGGCCCAGGCCTCCTGAGGTGCCCTCAGCAGCGGTGGCCAAGCCTGGGGGCTGGCCACCCATCCTCCCCAGGCCTGCTCCGGCCAGGCTTCAGCGCTCCACTGCAGCCCTCTGTGGGACACCGCTCTGGCTCCAGCTCGCCCTCCGTGAAATGGGTACGACGGCAGTGCCAGGACCCACACATCACAGGAAGTGCCAGTCCTTCTGATGTTGTCGCTGGTGTTGCTCAAGACGCTGCATAGACACCCAAGGATACCGGTGATACTGTTCAATCAACACCTATGTCCTTTAGCAAACTCCAGGGTGAGGGGCATGTCCTCAAAGCTAACACCCTATCCGTCTTGTTATTCCTCTCCCCGATTCTCTGATGTAAAACTGAGGCCCAGAGTGGGGTTGAGCTTTAAGGACACTCAGGAACAGGAGCCTCAAACTCGGGCTTCTGCCCACTGACCAGCACAGTTTCTACTTCTTACGACATTTCCCTTCCCCAGACCCCTGCCCCCCGTGGGGCCCATCAGATCTGGGGTGAGGGGTGGAGCTTGGGCCCCCAGGCTCCCCCGCCTGGCCTCCCTGGCAGGCAGCGTGCGTGGCGTGCATGCTGGCCTGCAGAGCTCCATTTGTCCCTTGTGCACTATTTTTAGCGCCTGTGGGTTTCCTGTAGGAACCCAGTCCAGCTTCCAGCGCCTCTGGGTTGGAAGCCATGAGCAGAGTCCATTCACAGTGGCCAGAGGACACGGTGAGGGGCTCTCTCCTGAGCCCCAGCCCCCAGGGCTCCAGATTGAGCTCTGGGGAACGGGAGGGAGGAAGCAGGGATCCCCAAGTCGGAATCAGCCTGGATCTGGGGCACCTGGAACATAGCCTGGGCTGAGCAGCCGAGGCCTGGGACGAGCGGCTGGTCCTGCTGGGAGCTGGCAGTCTGACCGTGCTGGCCCCGGGCCTGGCTCAGAATAGCTCTGGGGCTGTGCCGGGCGGGTGACACCTATGTGTGCGTAGGCACGCGCTCTGTCCTCGGCATCTGTGTACACAAGAGTGCGCGTGCACTTTGCATGTGCCTCTGTATGTGCCTGGGTGTGGGTCCCGGTGTGCACACGCCACAGCATATACACCTGGGTCCGTGTGAACGTGTACACATACGCCCAGGTGAGTACACGCCACTGCATTACGTGGCCTCTATGCGTGTGCAGGGGTGTGGGTGGTTGGGGTCGGACAGGGCCCTTGGCTGTGCTGCAGGTGCCGAGGGAGGTGGGCCAGCAGAGGCTGCCCTCTGGCTCTCTCGGGCTCGGCCAATCCCGGGCCCACGCCCAGGAGAAGCTGGGAGGGGCCGGGCCGGTCTGGCTCACTCTGGCAGATAGTGAAACCGAGGTTGGCAATGCCCATGAGGTCACCCCGTGAGGGGGAGTGAGGGAAGACTGGCCCCAGTCTCCAGTGCCCTGAGGTGCGGTCCGACAGGAAGTCTGGACACGGGGAGGAGGGGAAGCTGAGGGGCCCTTCCCTCCTGCCGGAGCCCAGGCAGCACGGCTTCCCTCGGCTACAGGTGCAGCTGAGGAAACTGAGGCCCGGAGAGGGGAGGGCTGTCACAGAGACACCAGCAGAGACCAGTGCCTCCTCCTCGGGGACCTGCCTTCCCCGTTGGTTGCAAATGGTGACTCACATGGTCCTGGGTGGCCTTGCTCTCTCCACACGGACCCTCTCCAGCTCTTAGCCCCTCCCCCCAAGCCCCAAAGCCCACTTGCCCGCCCACTCTCATGTGTCAGGGGACCCTCAGACCCTCCAAGACCCGGCTCATCTGCTAGAACCCCCGCGACTGACCACGCACCCCTCCACCAGGCTCTCTTCAGTCTGGCAGGAGGGGACGGGCCCACCACAGCCGCAGACTTGAGCGGGGCTGGTGGCCACTCTGCACTTGCGCTGCCTCCGGACACACCCTTTTGCCCAAGTGGTCTGGGCGGTGAGAGGCAGAGGTGGCCCAGGGTCACCCCTGGACGCTGCAGCAAGTGATGGGGCACTGGCCTGCTCCCAGGGGTACCGCGTCAGACAGTGGGTTCCTTTGTTACAGGCGGGAACCTTGGTCCCTCCCCCTCCGGGAGGTCCTCGGGACTAGGCTTACGCCACCCTTTCCAAGGTCAAAGGCCCTGGCGCAGACAAACACGAGCTTGGTGTGGAGACCCAGGAGTGGGGGGAGAGGACTTGCCAAGGTCACAGGCTAGAGTGGCGCTGGCCGATCCGCCCTGCCCAAGGGGGTTCCAGGAGGTCACGGGCTGCACCCTAGGCGGGCAGAACATCAGAATGGGCGGGGGGGGGGGGGGGGGGGGGGGGCTGGGAAGGCCCTGCCAGGCCGAGGAAGCCATGGTTCCTGTTGGCTCTCCTCTGAGCCCTTGCTCGGGAAGCGAGGTAAGCCGGGCTTGAGTGAGTTTGGGGTGGAGTTGAAGGGTCAAGTTCACCCCTCCTTCCCCCTTCCCCTCTTTGGCTCCCAGGAGCCTTTGGACCCTAAGGACACCAGAGGGGTCTGGCCTCAGGAGAGACCTCCGGCGGCCTCCAGGCCAACCCTCGCTCCCCACGTGGTCACACCGGGGGGCGTGGCCGTGGCACAGAGGGGCGTGGGGAGGCGCTGAAGGGCGGGGCTCGGGCGGAGGGGCGGGATAGGACGCGGAAGAAAGGACTCTGGGGGCGGAGCGTGGCACGGAGGGGCGGGGCTCAGGGGCGTTGCAAGGCGTGGAGGGACGGGGCGGATTCAGGGTGCGTGGTGAAACTCTAAGGGGCTGAGGGGCGGAGCGAACTGAAGGGGCGGGGATAATGGGCGGGGCTAGGGCTCAGGGGCGGGGCTCAGGGTCGGGGCTAGGACGGAGGGGCGGGACGCGCAAGGACAGGGCTCTGGGGCGGAGCTTGGCGCGGAGGGTCGGGGCTCAGGGTCGGGGCTTGAAGGGGAGGGGCGGGGCGAGCGCGGAAGGACAGGGCTCTAGGGCGGGGCGGGCGCGGAGGGGCGGGGCTCAGGGGCGGGGCGGGCGCGGAGGGGCGCGGCTGGGGGCGGGGCTTGGAGCGGAGGGGCGGGGCGGGGCGGGCGCGGAAGGACAGGGCTCAGGGGCGGGGCTTGGAGCGGAGGGGCGGGGCGGGCGCGGAAGGACAGGGCTCTGGGGCGGGGCGGGCGCGGAGGGGCGGGGCGGGCGGGAAGGCGTGGGGCCGCGGCCAGAACCCGCGCTCCGCTCACCGCGGGCGGCGCCGCACAGGTAAGTGCGGGTGGAGGGGCGCCGTGCGGGCTCCCTGTCCCGCTCTCCGCGCTCCAGGTGGGACCTTCGCCTCTGCGGCCCTTCGCCCGCCGGGTCGCCGTCCCTCTACGGCCCCTCGGTCCCTGCGGCACGAGTGTGTCCGCAGGTCCCCCTGCCCCGACCTCTGGGCCGGGTGGTCACCGCCTGTCTCCGGAGCAGCCCCTCCCCTCCTCCTGGGCCGGCGGGCCGGAGAGCGCATCGCCCGGGGCGTGGCCGGGGCCTCAGCTCGCCCGAGGGCTGCCTGGAGGCAGTGGCGCCGCCTGGTGGTGCCCGCAGGGAGGGCCGGCGGGCGGGTGCCGGTGGTGGCGGGAGCCCATGTTTGGGAAAGTCCGGGACTGCGTGTGCCCGGCGGGGCGGGCAGGGCAGTGTGTGTCCGGGCTGGGGCTGGAGCGGAGCCTCTGAACCAGCATCGGGGCCGCGGGGGTGAAGGGGGCAGAGCAGGGATGCCGGGGGCGAGGCGGGTGGGACTGCGGACCGCTGTGAGGGTCAGCGCCCCCTCCCAGGTCCGCTCCCTCCGCCAGCTGTCCGCCCAACGGCTGGCAGGTCCATCAGGGGCCCGGCGGCCGGGGACTGCAGCCAGCAGCACTTCCTTGCCTCCAGACCCGGACATACCACAATGGGTGCCATGACAGGGTGTGGCTGGGGGCCAGAGAGGCCTCGGTGACCTGCCCCAGAGGGACCCGCAGGGACCAGGCCAGGAATGCAGGGAGGGAGCAGGTCTGGCTGCTGGGTAGACTGACACGGGGACAGGCAGCTGACTCACCTGGGCATGCCTGGACCGCCGTTCCCAGCACTCCTCCCCTGTGAGCACCGAGGCTGCGCCGGAACTGGCCGCGTCCTCAGGTGAGTCGCCCAGCTTCTCGGAACACGGAGCTCAGGGCGCCTGGGTCTGACTCCGGGTGCGCCCTTCATACAGGGTGTCTGGGCGCTCCTGCTCCTTTCTGCGCCTGTTTCCCCACATGCACACCGCGTGCAGCCCACCACGAGGGAGCCTCACACTGGGCTGGAGAGAGGGGGCCAGGCCCTGGACCAGAGAGAGCCGGTCGGGTCAGAGAGGGAGGACGCCTGCTGGGTCCCTGGCTTGTTCAAGCTCAGCACCGCTCCTCCCCTGCAGACATTCCACTCACTCACACGCACTCATGCCTGGCCTCACCCCTGCCCTTACACTCCCCTCCTCACCCCCAGGATGAAGCCCAGCACTCCTTAGCCGGGGCCACCAGCCCGGACCTCAGCCTCTCCTGCAGCCTCGCCAGCCGGGCTTACGGCAGTGTGACTCAGTTTCCCAGGGCTAGAGGTCCCTTTGGGGCCACAGGCAGCTCTGCCAGGTGAGGGAGGCTGAGGACCAGGTCCCCAAACCCAGAGCCACTCCCTCCCACCTGCTTATCCTCCTGGGGAGTAAATGTTCGGAAAGCTCTGCTCTGGTTTGAGCCCATTTCACGGAGGAGGTGACTGAGGCGCAGAGAGGAGCCAGGCTGTGGAGACGCCCCGGCATGGCCCGCTGGGCGGGGCCAGGGGGGCCCAGGCAGCTGGGGTCTGGGCCATCGCTCAGGTCGGGGAGCAGAGCTGCAGAGTGAGGGGCAGAGAGCTCTCCTCCTGAGGGTGGCATTGGTGTGGGGGGGGCAGCCCGGATGAGTGGGGATAATTGGTGATCAAGACCTCCATGTGGCTGGCAAGTTGTTTACTGCAGGTCCCCGCTCACCCAGTTCCACCTCCCGTCCTGGTCGCACCCTCCTTCCTCCACTGTTAGCCACTGTCCTCTCAGCTCAGACCCCAGCTGCCTGCCAGCTGAGGGGCAATGGCCGCCCACAAAGGGCCTTTCCATTCCTGCCGTTTCTGGAGGTTGCACCCCAGACCCCATGGCTGGCTCCGGTCCTGCCTGAGCTGACCTGGAACAACTTGCCCCTCTCCTGGGAGAGGAGGTCTTGGGCTTGCAGGGCTGAGAGAGAGAGGGGGGAGAGAGCGCGCTCCAGCTGCTTCCCCTTCCTGCCTCCCCTCCCGAGGCCTCGCCCTCCTGAAGCAGTGGCAGGAAAGGTGGGGCAGGAATGCCTGGGCCCTGGGCCACGGCTCTGAGGCACCCGCCCTGCTTTCCCCAGAGCCGATGTCCTGGGGTTGTGGGCTCCCTGGGTAGGGATGAGACTCCTTTCCCCTGGGGTCGGCCGGCCATCACCAGCTGCCTCCATCACGCCTCTTGCCCCCTTCCCCCCAGGTCAGCTAGGTGGCAGCGCCAGGGAGAGGCAGAGTTGGCATATGCCCTCCTTTGCCAGGTGAGTTACCAAGGCTGGTGAGAGGGCTGAGTCCACGGGGAGGCTGTGGCCTGGCTCTGGGGCTGGGTTTGAGCCCATGCCCCTTCCTGCCCCTCCCTCAGGCAGGAGGCCACCCTCCCAGCTGAGCCTACCTGCTCGGAGGGCCCCTTACTGCAGGGCGGGACGTCCGAAGGCTGGAGCCCACCTGTCCTCAGGAGGAGCCATCAGCAGGGTGAGCCGGGTGGGGTGCCTGGGGTGTCTGGCTCCCCCCACCTTACCCTCACTGGGGAGTGCGGCTGCAGTTTGGACAGGTTCAGGCCTCGGGTTGAGGAGAGGGACAGTCCTCTCATGGCCACTGCAAGTCCCAGCCTGGAGGGCAGAGCCTCCCGGCACCACGACAGCCAACAGCTGCAGTCGTCAGCGTGAACCCGCGGTCCGCACACGTGGCCCCACGTGGCTGAGTGCCGCTGGTGCCCGCCCGGGGGCTGGCGTGGCCAGCGCCGTCCTGCTCTACCCGGTGTCCGCCGGCAGGCCCCGCGCCCGGCCGGCATGTGCAGCCCCGAGGAGGCGGCCCTGCTGCAGCAGGAGGAGGTCTTCGCCGCCACCCTGGCCCGGATCAGCAGCCTCGTCCTCCAGCCCCTGCTCACGGCCGGTGGGTCCCGCTCGCCGGGGGAGGTGGGGACACAGCGCTGGCCGGGGGCGGGATCTCTCCTGGTTGGGCCTCTGAGCTTCTGAGGGGCCCGGGGCCTGGCCCCAGCGGCTGGCTGCCCCTCAGAGGGCCCCGAGGGGCCAGGCCGGGAGCCCCACCCTCGTTCAGACCCAGCTGTGCCCGGAGATGCCGGCCCTCCTCCTCCGGGGCGCAGGCCGGACCCTCATCTCGCGGTCCCCCAGGCGGCACGGGAAGCAGGTGTCCCTCCAGTGTGGGTCTCACGCAGTGGCCTGGGTGGGTGCCTTCCTGGTGGGGGCGCTGTCCGTGGCCTGCAGTCCCTGCGAAGACCAAGGGTGTTAGTGTGCCCGGAGCCCCTGGTCAGCGGAGCGGTCCTGTTCGGGGAGGAAGCCCTGGTGGTCACGCCTCGAGATGAGCCTGCTGACCCCTGCTGAGCTCACGGGCGTGTGGGCCCCGGTGCCCGGGGATGCGGGCCCCCTGGGAGCTCCCTGCCCCCTCACCGTGGGGTGTGCCCCCAGAGCCCTCGGACGCCGGGGGCAGAGAGTGCCTGCGGCTCCTGCAGCAGCTGCACGGGCGCGCCCAGCGGCTGTGGGAGGTGACGGAGCGGAGCCTGCGCTCGCTGCGGGAGCGGCTGCGCCACCCGGAGGCCGTCAGGCTGGAGTCCCTGCTGCTGCTGCGCGAGGCCGACCACGTCCTGCAGGCCCACGTGGAGTAAGACGGCGAGGACGGTGGCCGGGCTGACCGGGTCAGGGCTGGGCACAGGGCTGGTGAGCCCGGGTGGGGCTCGGCGGGCAGGTGCACAGGCTGGCCTTCGTGGCGCAGGCACTGTCCGCGCAGGCTCGGATACCCCAGCCTGAGGTGTTTGTGTTAGAATTGCTGGGCCCGGGGTCGCCTGTGCCCAGAGCCAGGCCACTGTCAGGCCCTCAGGGCTGCAGCCACGCAGCGGGGTCGGGGGTCCCGGAAGGCAGGGGCCGGCCTGCAGGTGCCCTGTTCTGCCTTCAGGTACATCGAGTCCTACACAAGCTGTGTGGTGGTGCAGGCCTTTCAGACAGCGGCAAAGCAGAGGAGGTGAGCTCAGTGCTGCAGGGCCTCCGGGGGGAGGAGGAGGACGGGGGGCATCTGGGAAGGAAGAGGGGGGAAGCTCTGCCCGGAGCACTGAGCGTCCAGGCCCAGGACTCAGCCTGAGCACTCCCGGCTCTGTCAGCTCCTCACTGGTCGACAGGAAGGGGGTGGCAAACCTAGCAAGCAGCTGCCAGGCCCAGAGCCAGGGGTGCCCCTGGGTCAGGGCGGGGATGCCTCCCTGGCGATGGTGCGGTCAGCACCCCCTGAGACGCGGAGCTGTTGCTGCCCCATCGCCAGGGGCCATCGGCTCCGTGCAGGGCTGGGAGAGGGCTGGGCAGGCTGGGCGCCGGGAGCGGGCTCGCCTGGGCGGGAGGCGGGGGCGGCGCCGGATGCAGGAGTGAGGGGCGCCCGTCCTCCCTCAGGGACTACTGGCGGGGCCGGCGGAAGGCCCTGCGGCAGCTGCTGTGGGGCCTGAACGCCGCGGGCTCCATGGGCACCGCGATGGTCCAGGCCCTGCGCCAGCCGCTCGCCCACCACGTGCAGAAGCATGCGCTCCTCCTGCAGAGCCTCGGCGACGCCCTCGGGGAGGTGAGTGGGGCGCGTCAGGGCTGCTCCCGGCCTGTGGCCTGTGGGAGGCCGAGCGGGGGAGACGCAGGCCCCGCTCAGGACGCTGCGGAACTCGGACCCTGGTGTGGGAAGGACCGGCCGGGCTGTGGGGACGTGGCCCTGTTCTGAGGGGGCTGGCGGGACGTGTGTTTGTCCGGGGCTCGGCTGAGGTCCTTGGCCCTGCCCCGGGGGAGCTGGCAGAGCCCCGGGGTGCACAAGGAATCCTGTGCCGGGTGGGGCCCAGGCCCAGGCCCAGCTGGGGAGACCTGGAGCGGCCGGCTTCCCGGTGCGATCTGTGCGCCGGCCATGCCCGGAGGAGCTGTGGGGGAGAGGGTGCCCTGGGGCGGAGGCGCAGGCCAGAGCCGGGCAGCCCTCCTGGGCGGTTCTGAAAGGCCCTGCCTGGCTGCTCTGTCCCTGCAGGGTCACCCCGCCCGGGAGCTGGTGGTGCAGGCGGCTGCCCTCTTTGGGGACCTCCAGTCCTTCATGAAGCAGGCGCTGGACCAGGCCGAGGCCACACAGGCCCTCTGGCACAGCCTGAGCGGCCGGCTGCGGGTGAGGGGGCCCGAGGGCCGTCAGGGGCCTGCCGGGGGCTTCCCATAGGGAGTGGGCTGGTGGCTGACCGGGCGGCCATGAGGCCCCTCTGTCGGCCACGTTCCCCCAATGGCTGAGCGCCTCCTGGGCCCGGCCGAGAGCTGGATCTGGGCAAGAGGGGCGGGCTGAGCTGACCCTCCCTCCTGGGATGGCACCCCAACCTCCCAACCCGCCGTGGCACGCAGTCCCTGCAGGGGCACGTTCCTGGTGCCAGGCTTGGGGCTGAGGATAGAGACTCAGGAGAACAGGTGGGGGGTGGGGCAAGAGTTGCCAGAGGGAGGTCAGGTGAGAGGTGACAGGGGGCCATGGCAGCAGGTGGGCTGGGCGGCAAACAGTGCTTCAGAGAGCTCGTGTGGCTCCGTTGGGAGGGGCTGGGATCACCCCCGGCCTCTGCCGTCACCATCCATCCGTGCCCATGTGACCTGGGGGCCTCCAGCAGGTGTGGGGGGGTGGGGGGTGGAGGCAGGAGCAAGTGGGAGGGGGGTGGAGGGTGGAGGCAGGAGCAGGTGGGAGGGGGGTGGAGGCAGGAGTGGAGTGGCCAGCGCATGCAGGATGGGTGCCCAAGCCCTGCCCCCTCGCCAGGATGCCCTCTGCACCCCTGCTCGCCGCCTCTTGCAAGACAGCCAGGACGTCCCCGTGACGGTCACGCCGCTGCAGGCCGAGCGGGTGCTGCTCTTCGACGACATCCTCGTCCTCCTGCAGGTGGGTGGGCCACCCAGGTCTGGTTGAGGAGCCGGAAAGGGCAAAGCAGGTGGGAGTGAGGGCTCCTCCCGGGCAGCGGGACCCAGGGAGAGGGTCCCGCAGGGGCTGGTGGGGCCGAGCGGCGCCTCCAGAGCCTGATCTGTGGCTGCGGTGGAGCAGGATTTGGGCTGGGATGGGGCTGCCCTGGAGGCAGGGCAGGTGTGGGTGGTGAGGTCTGGGCTGGGCCTGCGGGACCAGCAGCCGGGGACGGGGTGTGCCCCCGCAGGCTGGCGCTCGGCCCGAGGAGGTGCCATCTGGTCTGGGCTCTGCATGACCCCGTGTCCCGTTCCCAGGGCCACAGAGCCCACACCTTCGACCTGAAGCTGGTGTGGGTGGATCCCGAGCAGGACGGGTGAGCAGCTCCTCCAGCCACACTCCAGGCCTCCCTCCCTGTACCCCATGACCTGCCCGCACCCAGGCTCCGTCGGGCCCCCCCCAGCCCCTGGACACAGCCTGTCGCCTCTCCGTCCGTCTAGGCGCGCCTTTCACCTCCTCACTCCGGAAGAGGAGTTCCTCCTTGGTTCCAGGCGCCCCCAGGACCTGGTGAGTGGGGGTGAGCTGTGAGCTGGGTGTGGGCCGGGGGGGAGGAAGGGAGACAGGCAGGCGGGGGGGACACAGGTATACAACCTGAGGCCTCAGGGGTCAGCCTGGGATTGAGCATCAGAATGCAGTGGAGGCAGGTATTTTTCTCGGTGGAGCCAGCGCTGGGGCCTGGTGGTTTGGCCTGCCCCCACCCCCACTTCCCAACACCCCCAGCCCCCCACCCCCGGGCGGGCCCTGGGACTGCCAGCGGGGAGCTCAGGTGTGGAAGGAGGGCCCTAGTGCAGCATGGAGTGGCTGGAGAGCCCTCCAGGCGGAGACGGGGTTGGAGGGCGGAGGGGGTCGTGCTGGCGCCCCCGGAAGCTGCCGAGCAGGGCTCCCAGCGCCGTGACCGGCCTGGCTCCTCCCCAGGTGCTCTGGCAGCACACGGTCACCCAGGCCGTGTGCCGGGCCCTGCGGGGGAAGAAGGACTTCGGGGTGCGGGGGGCCGGCCTGGCGTCCTGCGAGACCCCCGCCTGCCGCTCCGCGGCGCACACCTTCCTGGCAGAGGGCCGGCTCTGCCGGGCCACGTATGAGGGCGAGTGGTGCCGGGCCCGGCCCCACGGCAGGTGAGTGACGGGCTCCGGGAGGGGCGGCAGGGCTTGGGCAGAGCCACAGCTCTGGCTCCCGTGGTCATGGTCAGTTCTGCTGGGTGTGTGGAGGGGGTTCTGCTGGGCTGACCCCTGGCCTCCCTGTCACAGGGGAACCCTGAAGTGGCCTGACGGGAAGAACCACGTGGGCAGCTTCTGCCAGGGCCTGGAGCACGGGTGAGGCTGGGGCCGGTGTGGGAGCGTGCGGGCGGGAGAAGGGTTCGAGCCACAGCGCAGCCTGGCCCGCCCTATTCCCAAACCCAAACGGTGCAGCTCCCGTCCCAGCACCAGCGGGAAGCGAGGCCCGGCAGCGGCTGCCGGGGTGCACGGGGAGGTTGGGTGTCCTGAGCGGGCCCCCGGAAAGAAGCACTGAGACTCCCCATCGTCTGAGAAAGGCCTGGAGGGTAGGAAGGGGCTGGGGGCCCGGCGGGCCTGTGCCAACTCCCTCCACCCACCCACGCTGACAGCTTTGGCATCTGCCTGGTGCCCCAGGCCGCCGAGGACAAGTTCGACTGCTACAAGTGCCACTGGCGGGAAGGCAGCATGTGCGGCTATGGCATCTGTGAGTAAGTGCCGCCGGGGCGGGCGGCGGGCGGGCTCTCGGTCCAGGCTCCCCCTGGTGGTGGACCACATGGTGACCTCTGCAGGTACAGCTCAGACGAGGTGTACAAGGGCTACTTCCAGGCGGGCCTGCGGCATGGCTTTGGGGTCCTGGAGAGCTCCTCGCAGGCCCCTTGTCCCTGCAAGTACACGGGCCACTGGGAGCGGGGCCAGCGCAGCGGCTACGGGATCCAGGAAGACGGCGCCAGGTGACGCCCGGGCCTCCGGGGGGAAGGGGGGCAGAGAAAGCCCTGAGGACCACACAACCTCAGGCACAGGCTTCCTGTCACGGGAAGTCGTCTGTTTGTCCGAGTGTCCGGTGCTCCCCTCCCCTCCCCTCCCCTCCCCTCCCCTCCCCTCCCCTCCCCTCCCCTCCCCTCCCCTGGCTGTCTCCGGCTCCGGAAGCTGCTCTGGCCCCTCGTGCTGTCTGGCTTGGCTTGGCCCCATGGGAGGGGCCACGACCCCTCAGGCTCTGGGGGACCCTAGACTCAGGGCCCCAGCCTGGCATCTGAGGCTCCACCTCGGACCTTGTTCCCATGGTGACACCTGGGTGCCCCCCCCCATGGACACTGAACATCCCTGTGTATTTCCTGCCAGATGCCCTCCCCAGGCAGGCTCTCTCCCCCCTCCGCTCTCTGGAGGGCCTGATGTCACCTGCCTGCGTCTGAGTTGAATGGACTCAGGCGATGTCATGCCTCCTTATCTGCCTCCACCCCCGACCCCGGCGATCACCCCCTACACATACACCAGAACACACCCCAGAATACACACACACACACACACACACACACTAGAACACACCCCAGAATACACACACACACTAGAACACACACACACACACCAGAATACACACACACACACTAGAACACACACCAGAATACACGCACACACACACACCAGAACACACACCAGAATACACACACACACACTAGAACACACACCAGAACACACACACACACACTAGAACACACACACACACACACACACCAGTACACACACACACACCCCAGAACACACACGTGGTACATGGAACGATTGTCATTAACGCTGGCCACCCCCTCCCCAGGGGTGAGCGCTACATTGGCATGTGGCAGGCAGACCAGCGCCACGGCCCTGGGCTCCTGGTCACCCAGGCAGGCGTCTGCTACCAGGGGACCTTCCAGGCAGACAAGATGGCGGTGAGTGGCATGACCTCGTGTGTCTGAGCTCCAGTCTCTCTGCTCCGGGGACCTCAGGCGGAGCCGAGCTGGTCAGGGTGGGGAGGAGGAAGCTGGGGTCCTGGTGCTGGCAGGATTCCAGTCCTGCACCCCCACCCCACCCCACCCCCCGCCTGGCCCTCCCGCCTGCTTCCCCACCAGCAGTCCGGTCACCTGCTCGTGGCAAAGGCTCGGAGAGGCAGTGAGAGCGAGGGCAGGGCCCTGGTGACGCCAGCAGCCAAGCACCCACATTCGTGGGCCCCTAACCGGACACCCAGCTCAGACTCAGCTCCCAGCACAATCTCGGGGATCCCCCAGTGGCCCCTGGGTCCCATCATTGTCCCTGGTGTAGGGATCACTCGCGAGAGGCTCAGGGAGGCCAGAGAACTGCCCACTGTCACATTCCGCCCGTGCCAGGGCTGGGACGCAGACCAGGGTCCTGAGCCGGCTCCCCGAGCCAGCTCTCCCCCCACCAGCACCCCCTCCCCGCCAGCTCTCCCACCAGCAACCCCCCCCCAGCCAGCTCTCCCCCCACCAGCACCCCCTCCCCGCCAGCTCTCCCCCCGCCAGCACCCCCTCCCCGCCAGCTCGCCCACCAGCACCCCCACCCCGAGACAGCTCGCCCACCAGCACCCCCACCCCCACCCCCAAGCCAGCTTTCCCCCAGCAGCGCGCGCGCACACACACACACCGCCAGCTCCCCCCCAGCGCCCCCCAGCGCTGTGGCTGTTGGTGTTGTCTGCTCATGCTGCCCCTTGTTCTGAGAGGACTGAGGAGGGGAAGACGAGCGGAAACAAGAGCAGAAACAGCGTCCCGTTCGCTACGGCTCCCGGGGTCCGTCCCACCGTCCCTCTCTGAGCCCGTGCAGGAAGTGGGGTGGTTCTTACTACTTCCTGAGCCGGGGGCGGGTGGGGGCTCCCTGGAGGCTTCCTGAGGGGTCCTGGGGGGCGGAGGGAGCCCACCCAGGCGGTGTACAGGGCGACGGGGTGCGGTCCGGGGGCTCAGCCGCCGGGGGCTGGCGTCCCACCCAGCACAGTCCCAGGAGGTGTGGCCGGGTCAGGACCTGCTCCCCACGAATCAGTGCCACTCCCTTTCCTTTGCCTCCCCCGCCGCCCCATGTCTCTGGCCCTCCTGAACCCACCCACCTCTTACTGGCTTCCCTCCCTAGGGCCCAGGGACCCTCCTCTCTGAAGACGACTCCTTGTATGAGGGCACCTTCACCAGGGACCTGACCCTCCTGGGGAAGGTGAGCCCCACCCCCTGCCAAGGCCAAGGCCAGGACTGGAACCTGAGCCTCCCCCAGGGGGGGGCCGGGCCTGGCATTGGGGGAGCAGGAGGAAGTGCCTCCCCAATCCGGGCACCGGGGCCCTCCTGCGGGTGATGTGGTCCTGGGGAGTCGGAAGGGGTGGGCCATGCGGGTGCCCGGCGGCCCCGCACATCTCCCCGTTGGGATCCGCCCGCCACCAGCATCGCCCGTGCCTGGGGCAGGCGCCCGGCTCTTCCTGCCCCGCTGACCCAGGAGGAGGCAGTGTGTCCTGATGGCCCTTTGAACGTGGGGCTGTTTGATTTTTGTTTTGACGGCATTTGATCGGCCGGGGCCAGGAGTGCTAGGAATGGAACAGCCCAGACCCCTGCCCACCTCTGGGCTCTCCCACCCCACCCACAGCTGTGGTGCTCCTCCTGAGCCGAGTCCCTCCTCCCCAGCTCCCGTCTCCTACCTCAGAGGTGCCCCCTGGGGAAGGGCAGGGCTCGGGGTGGGGAGACGCTGTGTGGGGAGCTGCTAGGGATGGGGCACCGGGAGCCCCTGGGGGACAGGTTAAATGGTGGAGGGAAGCCACCCTCGGTCCCTCCCCTCTGTGGCAGGGGATGGACAGGCATGAGGCCTCTCCTGATTGGATGGAAGGGCACCTGGACAGACAGCGTAGACAGACGTCCCTGCTTCCCTCTCCGCTTCCAGGGCAAGGTCACCTTCCCCAACGGCTACACCCTGGAGGGTTCCTTTGGCAGCGTGGCCCGCAGGGGGCTGTACACACAGGGCGTGCTGGACACGGCCGCCCCCCTGCCCGACCCGAGCAGCACCTGCCGGAGGTGAGCCTCACCGTCCTTCCTCGGCCTCCTTTCTCCTGCTGGAGCCCTGGAGGGAGCCCCTTCCTGGCCTTGACTCTGGGCCAGGCGGAAATCCCCACTCCCCAGGGGCCTGGACAGGGGCCTGCCCCCACAGCTCCCTTTCTCCCCGCCCCACGCTCCCTCACAGGCAGCTGGGCCTGGGCGCCTTCCCTGCGGAGGGCCGCTGGCAGGGCGTCGTCGGCCCCTTCCGGGACTTTGTGCGTGCCGGCTGCCCCGGGGACCTGCAGGAGGCGCTGCTGGGCTTCCACGTGCAGAGCCTGCGGGAGCTGCGCGAGTCCCAGGAGTACCTGTGCTGCGAGAGGTGAGCCGGCACCTGTGCCCGCACCGCGGGGACCCCAGGCTTCCTGGAGGGGAGTCCTGGGCTGGGGGTGGCTGAGGGACATGTGCTTGGCGCCTCAGGACCCTGCTGGACGACAGTGTGGGCAGGATGGAGGACATCCTGGAGGAGGTGGCACGGCTCCGGGAGCCCGAGGCCCTGCAGCAGTGTCTCCGGAAGGTGAGGCCTGGGGCCACCCGAGGGGCCAGGTGTGGCTCCTCCTCCTCGGGCCTCGGTGTGCCCGGGATGAGATGGGCTCCAGGCCCGGCCCAGCATCTCTGCACCCGCAGGCCCTGGGCAGCCCGCTGCACCCCCTGGGGAAGCTGCTGCGGATGCTGATGCTGACCTTCCAGGCCACGTTCGCGGGCTTCGGGGCCAACAAGCACCTGCAGGCGCTGGCCCAGGAGGAGGTGAAGCAGCACGCCCGGGAGCTCTGGGCCGCCTACAGGTGAGCCCGGGGCACACGTGGGCAGCCGCTGCCCCGCGGCCGGGGAGTGGGCTCAGCCCTTTCCCGGCATCGGCTGTGCTGGACCCAGGCCGGCCGTGGTGCTTCCCCCTGAGTCTGGGGGGAGATGGAACCAGGGGGTGGGCTGGTCAGTGTGCAGCTGGGGAGCAGAGGATGGGGAGATGATGGCCAGGCCCGATCAGGCCCTGAGCTGACCCCTGACCCCAGGGGAACTCTGACCCCACTGAAGGCTAAGCCTGGCCCTAGACTAGGGCCGCCTGTCCAGTCCTGGCTGAGCTGCACCCCAAGAATCATCACCGAGGGGCCAGGACTCGGCCGGGCAGCCCGTCTTCCCAGGCTCCTCCCCCTGAGGTCCGGGAGGCTGTGTCCCAGGTCTGGGATGGAGCCACGGCCCTTGGTGACGGGCCGGCGAGCTGGTCCATGGGAGGTGCTGAGGAGGAGAAGACGGGCCGCCCCCTCCCACACTCCCCCTTCTCGCTGGCTGCAGGGGGCTGCTGCAGGTTGCCTTAGAGCGCAAGGGCGAGGCCCCGGCGGAAGAGGAAGACGCAGAGACAAGGTGGCTGCCCAGGCCCCTCGGGGTCTGTGAGTCCTGTCTAACCGCCCCCCCCCCCGCACCGCCCCCGGGCCTAGGGAGGCCCCACACCTCGACTTCCGGGCCCCTGGGGGAAGGGATGCTTCTGGGAAGTGGGGGAAGTGAAGCTAGGACCCAGCGTTGTTCAGAGAGCATTCAAGGGTCAGAGGACCCACGATCAGTTCCATGACCCAAGCCCTCGGTCCGGGGCAGGCGCAGGCAGTGCCCCAAATTCCTCTCTGTCTGAATGTGTGACCCAGCCCCAGCAGGAAGGCCCGTCCGGGGGCCGTGAGGGCTCTGCTGCCGTCCCCGTCCACCCGGGGCTCGGTTGCTCCAGTGAAATGGGATTAAACCCGCTCCGCCTGCCACGCGGCTCCAGGCGCACGAGAAGCAGGAGGCAGAGCATCGGCCGTGCTGGCAGAGCACAGCTGGTGGAGGGTCCTCCGACGGGAGGAGGCTGTTCGGGACGCTGTGGTGGATGGGCTCGGAGGGCAGCTGCAGCAGTGACCCCACCCGCCCTCCCGATGACCCCATCTGCCCCGGTCGCTGTCCCCAGGAGCCGGCAGGTGCACGGGTTGGTGCTGCCCCTGGTGCTGCCCAGCTTCTACTCGGAGCTCTTCACGCTCTACCTGCTGCTGCACGAGCCCGAGGACGGCCTGTACGGCCGGGGCGTCGCCAGCCTGGGCCTCTTCCCGGACACCCAGCTCCTGGAGCTGCTGGATGTGCAGAAGTAAGCTCCCGCGAGGCACGGGCACGTGGCCGTTAGCGAAGACGGGGCGTATTGGCGTGCGTCCACGTTCTGGGTGAGGCGGGCCGTCTGGCTCAGACGTGGCTGGTCCGGTGCTCTCTGCGTGGGGTAGGGAGGCAGCGTCTCTGTGCTGGTCTGTCTCTGGGTCCCCCGTGGTGACGGGTCTGGCTTCTGCCCCTCACGGTTTAACCTTGCCGGGCTCAGTCCCCTCACTGTCCCCACAAGGAGCTGGGTCCCCTGCCCAGCAGCCCCCCCAGCGCCCCCTAGTCCCTCACTGGCTTGGCCTGGGCCTGGAGTGCTCCCCGAATGCTGGCTGGCCCAGAGCGGCCAGGCCACCTCGGGGTCTGCATTGGGGTGGGCAAGTGCACCTGCTCCTTCTCTTGGACTGAGAGCAGGGGAAGGGAGATCCTCAAGGGGAAACCGAGCAGGGCTCCCTCTACCCACAACACCCTTCTCCTCAGCACCCCCGACCACGGATCCTGCGAGGGATGAGGGCCTGGCCTTTGTCACTCAGGGAGGGTGCCCCCAAGCCTGTCTTCCCCTGGGGAATATTTCCTGCATCTGACCAGTCACAGTCCAGAGACCAGGTGCCACCGGCTTCCCAGGTGTCTCCCCTCCACACCCCCAGCTGCCACATCGCCTTCATGCTGGGGCCAGAGGGAGGTCTCCAGGAATCCTCCCAGCCTCTTCCTGCCCTGGGCTGCACACACATGCCCTGGGCTGCACGCGGTCCTGCTGGGGGACACAGGGAACTGCCCTCGGACCTCGGACCCTGCCCCCTCCCCTTGGCAAAGCGTCCTGTTGCACTTCTTACATTTCAGGCACCTGTGGCCCCTCAAGAACCTCATGCTGATGACCCATCAGGTGAGAGAGCAGGCCTTGTACCTGCCCGGGGGAGGCCTGCACCCTGAGCTTAACCCCACATTCGCGCCAGCTTCCCCCTCCTGCCTCGGTTGCTGGTCAGAGGCTGCAGAGGCCCAGGAGGGGACGCCAGGCTTCCCGTGGCTCTGACCGCCGTGGGGGTGAGGGGGCAGCAGGTGGCCCACAGTGGCCAGGCTCCGCCTCTCCTGGTTCTGTTGCCGGCCCGGTGCTGAGCTCTGTTCCTGTGTCCTCGTCGGCTGCAGGGTGGGCTGCGGGGAAGTGGCTGCCCCTCCCCAGGCAGCAGCCTCTGAGAACCTGTTAGGAAAGCAGGTTCTCGGGCCCCTAAGACCACGGGTCGGAAACACAGGGGATCAGGAATTGGGGCTGAGAGCTACGGACAGGCCATCAGAACTGGCGCAGCTGTGGCCGTGGCTGTTCTGATTATTATCTTTACCCATTTTGATCCAACCTCCTGCCAACCATGCTCCCATTTTATAGCTGAGTAAATGGAGGCCACAGCAGAGCTGTCCCCTTGCTCTCTGCCCTCTGGGCAGGGCTGTGCTGCAGCCACTGATGGGGATGGGCGGGTGGCCGGGAGGGGCTGCGACGGAGCTGGGGGGCTGGGGCCTCACCAGCTGCTCCCCCCCCCCCCCCAGAGACACTCCCTGGTGTCGGCCACCGAGTGTCTGCAGAAGATCGTGTGAGTCTGGGGCTCGGGCAGGGTGGGGGAGGCGGGCGTGGAGGCTCGAGAGGACTGAGCCGGTTGTGGGGGGAGGTGGGCGTGGAGGAGGCAGGCATGGGGGGGTGGGGGCCGTGGGGACTGAGCCGGGCGTGGGGGGAGGCGGGCATGGGGGGCCGTGGGGACTGAGCCGGGCGTGGGTCCGTGTCGGCAGCACTACCGTGGACGCCCAGGAGAAGCTGGAGGCGCTGGAGAGGACGTATGAGGAGATCGAGGCCACGGTGTCCTGGGTGCTGGGCCAGGAGCACAAGCTGCCCATGGACGACCTGCTGCCCCTGCTGGTCTACGTGGTGGTGCGCGCCCGGTGAGCCACTGGCTGGGTGGGTCCCTCCCCCGGCTAACCCCACCCCACCCCACCCCACCCCTCCTACCCCCTCCAGCCACCCTTCCCACCCCCCTCCCCCGGCTAACCCCACCCCACCCCACCCCACCTACCCCCTCCAGCCACCCTTCCCACCCCCCTCCCTCGGCTAACCCCAACCCACCCCAACCCTCCTACCCCCTCCAGCCACCCTTCCCACCCCCCACCCCCGGCTAACCCCACCCCACCCCACCTACCCCCTCCAGCCACCCTTCCCACCCCCCTTCCCTGGCTAACCCCACCCCACCCGTCCTACCCCCTCCAGCCACCCTCCCCACCCCCACCCACCACCCTTCCCGACATTGAACAGCAGCTGTGGACGTCACTGCTTTTCTTGGTATCTCAGTGCCGACGGGCACGCTGGGCCACAGAGAAGCGGGTCCCAGGGCGCCGCCTGGTCCCATGGGCATCAGAGCAGAGCAGGGGCCTCGCCCAGGTGCCCAGCCTCCCAGGCCCCCCTCCCGCGCCGAGGGCCTGTCCCGGGCGGCCCCTTCTCCCTCTCACCGGGTCCGTTCTCCAGAATCCAGCACCTGGGCGCCGAGATCCACCTGACCCGGGACATGATGGACCCCAGCCACGCGGGCGGCCGCTATGACTTCCTGCTCACGGCCCTGGAGGTGAGCACAGAGCTGCCCGGCCGCTGGGGGTGAGCACAGAGCACAGCACAGAGCTGCCCTCCCCACAGGGACTCCCAGAGCTGGGCCTGCCTGTGAAAGGGGGGACAGCACGTGCCTCCCAGCCCAGCACCCGGGCGCGGGTGTGGCCCAGCGGCAGCCCCGGCACGGGGGAGGGGCCGTGGTGAGGCCCGGTGGAGACGTGGTGCAGGCACGGGTGGGGGTGCACCTGGTAACCGCCCCAAGCCGGGCAGTGGCCGGAAGCAGGCAGGACAGCAGCCTCCCCTCCCTGCCTCCCCTCCTTCCAGTCCTGTTACCAGCACATCCAGAGGGACGGCCGGCTCGCCTCCACGGCCCACCTGCCGGGACTCCAGGGGGCCCTGGCCGCTCCGCCCGCCCTGGGCCAGCCATAGCGATGAGCAGGCCGCGTGGACTCCAGGCGGCCAGCAGAGGGCAGCAGGGGCCCTGCAGGTGGTGCTCTCGGAGTTTCTCGCAGGGAGCGTGCCACAGCCCCGACCGGGATCGGTGAGGGGTGACCGGTGTGGCCCCAGTGCCGTGGTTCCTTCCTCTGCCATGGGACCAGTCTCCAGCGACCTTCACCGGCAGTGGCTCGCAGGCTGGGGGGCGGAGCCACTGGCTTCTCCTTGCCTGAGCCTTGCTTTCAAGTCCTTGAGCCTCAATGTTGCCATCTGTAAAATGGACTTGTCTGTAAAGGGCCTTTCATCTGTCCTGCTGCTGGAGTCCTTCCGGAGTCCTGGGCTGGACCCGGGATTCTCACGTCACCGTCTGTGTCCTCAGTTTCCCCTTTCCTTGGAAGAGCTCCTGGTGACCCCTCCGGTGACCCCTCAGGTGACCCCTCCGTCCACCAGCCTTTTCCCATGAGTGGCCCCTGGGACCTGACTCCTTTCGGACTCCGCCAGTGAAGACGGGAGGGGTGGTTTGTGCAGCTGCCGGGCCCCCTGCGCCCTTCCCTGGACGGAAGCAGGTGTCGGCTCTGAGGAACCACCGGGAGCCTCGCGCCGGGGAGGGGGCCCGGGGCACGCACAGACACTCAGATTGGGGCGGCGGCGAGAGACTCGGCCCCCTGTGCTGCCACCTGCGGAGGAAGGGAGGGCGGCTGTCTCTACTGGGGTCGCCACATGCAGGGTCGGAGGTCCCTGGAAGGGGCTGAACTGAGGACGAGGGAGGCTGCCCAGCGTGCTGTGGGCATTCATGCTTACCCAGGACTAGGGCACTGACCGGTGTGCTCGCCCTCTCCCAGCCAGATCTCCGCCTGGACCAGGGCCAGCGGGCGGGCAAGCCCTGCACCTCCCAGCCTGCCGCCTCCCGCTGCCTCTGCCTCTGGGAGAGGGCCCCAAGGAGCTGGGGGACCGGACTCAGGGATGGGCCCGAGGAGCTCAGGGAGGAGCTCAGGGACCGGGCCCTGGAGGAGCTGGGGGAGGAGCTCAGGGGGGAGCTCAGGGAGAAGCTGGAGGAGGAGCTCAGGGAGGAGCTGGGGGAGGAGCTCAGGGAGAAGCTGGGGGAGGAGCTCAGGGGGGAGCTCAGGGAGGAGTTGGGGGAGGAGCTCAGGGAGGAGCTCAGGGACGGGGCCCTGGAGGAGCTGGGGGAGGAGCTCAGGGGGGAGCTCAGGGAGAAGCTGGAGGAGGAGCTCAGGGAGGAGCTGGGGGAGGAGCTCAGGGAGGAGTTGGGGGAGGAGCTCAGGGAGGAGTTGGGGGAGGAGCTCAGGGAGGAGCTGGGGGAGGAGTTTAGGGAGGAGCTCAGGGAGGAGTTGGGGGAGGAGCTCAGGAAGGAGTTGGGGGAGGAGCTCAGGGAGGAGTTGGGGGAGGAGCTGGGGGAGGAGCTCAGGGGGGAGCTCAGGGAGGAGTTGGGGGAGGAGCTCGGGGAGGAGCTGGGGGATGGGGCCCTGGAGGAGCTCGGATTCTCTGGGACCAGGAGGACTTTGCCCAGCACCCACTGAACTGACCTCTCAGGGTCTCAGGAGAGTGGGGGCAGCCAGGGCGGTATCAGACCTTCACAGAAGGCGGGCGGGCGGGCCCTTTGCTGGAGATGGAAATGGGGGTCATCGCCCATTCACTGAGGGCTGCCTGGAGCCAGGCCGCTGCCTGCTGCGTGGGCGCTGCCTGGGTGCCCGGAGGCTGGTGCAGTGGTGGCTCAGCAGCCGGGGGTGGCCTCGCTCCGGAGTCAGCACCTGGTGTGGTTGGCTCCCAGGGAGCCGGTGTCTCAGGGTTGGGCCCTGGGCCCTCCATCTTTCTGGTCCTGCCGGCCTCCAGGCTGGGGATCTGGGCGGGGACCATGGGGACGAGGTGAACGGATCCCAAACGGGACTCCTGTCCCGAGGAGGGGAGGGGAGGGCCGGGAGAGCCGCTCTGAGGTCCACGGGCCGCTTTCTGACCACAGAGCTGCCCGCCCGCGAGGGCCTGGGTTTGGGCTGAGACAGACCCGGGACCCAGGAGGGAGGAGGGGTGGGACCCTGGGACCCGGGACCCGGGACCCGGGACCCGGGAGGGAGGAGGGACGCCCTCCCATTGCCACCAGCGCCGGTTACAAACCAGTCAGAGTTGCCCGGGGGTGCGCTGCGCGTGTTTGGCCGCCAGGGGTCGCCGTTGCAGCGGGTCCGCGCCCCGCAGACCGTGTCCGTCCCCACGGGTTGCACAGGCTGTGCTCCCGCCCGGGCTCAGGGCGCTGCGCACGCTGCGGGGCCCCCTGTGCCCTGGGGGTGCGCGGTGGTCTCCCCACCCAGCCTCTGCGGCTGGGCTCCCCGGCCCGTCCGCCACTGTCGACCGGGACCCCTGGAGCCGCCTCGTCAGGAGAAGCGTGACCTCCACCTGCCACCCCACGTCCACGGCGCAGTCACGGCCGGCCCGGCGCCCAGCGGGGACCCAGAGTCCTCTCAGGACCCAGCAGCCCCTTTGTAACGGAAAAAGGCTTTAAGAGTCTTAATCCTACCTCCCCAGGAGGCATCTTTGTTTGTTCAAAGGACAAGAGGTTCCTTAGACCAGCGGTTCCCAGTGGGGCACACGCCCCCGCTTTTTAAGGCGTGCAATTCGAGAAGAGTTACTCACAGTGAACTTTTTGCATTTCTTATGCTTCTAGGGGCCTCGTGTACAGCATCTAAATAATTATTGTGACATATCCCTTTCAGGCCTCATATTTTGGAACTATTTGCTATTTTTTCATATCACTTCATATTACTTTTTAAACAAATTCTTAGTGACTTCTTCCTCAGTACTTCAACTGTCCTTTCGTTCTTTTATTTTCGTTTCATGGATGCCATGTTCTTTGGAAGCATGTATAGACCAAGTTCATGCCTTTTAGCCTTCCTCCACGTGAGCAGTTCACTTTTTGAGTAATAAGAATTTTATGTCACGGGGCAAGGCGGGGGCATCAGGATGATAGAGATGCTGAGGCGGGGCGTGGCCAGAACAAGGTTGGGAACCACTGCCCTAGACCACGTGACTGTGCCTTAGGGTGTTGTCATAGAAACCAGGGTGCTGGGGCCCCCAGAGAGCTGTGCAGACCTCACAACAGGCCTTCATTTGCTCAGACTCCGCGTGTCACCTGGGCCTCTTCTCTGCACCTGGTCACGTGGGTGAGATGTGCCCTGGTTGGAGCTGAGTGACCAGTCACACCACCTGGGCCTGGGCCCGGCCAGCACCGGGCAGCTCAGCTCTCGGCCAGGGCTGCTGAGGATAAATGTCCCCAGGCTGCCTCCTCCTGGCCAAGCTGGGATCTGCAGCTGCTGGCACACCTGCCCCGCCTGGTTAATCCCGCCTGCGAGGGAGAGCCTGGCTTTCTGAGGCAGAGACCGCTGGTGGCGATGGGATCTGTTCAGCTGCTGCCTCCGGGCCTCACTGCGATGGGCCTCCCCTGTGGCTGCAGGTCCTGGCTGACTGGCCGCCTTAACCGCGTGGGAGGCAGCGGGATGACCTCGGTGAATCAAAGGAGTGAATCCCACTTCCTGTGCGAGTCTTTGCAGAGAACAACTCTCTTCTCCGTGGGCTTCCCTCAGTTCTGCATCCTTCCCTCTTTTTTGTTTTAAATATTTTGTTTTGTTTTAAATATTATATATATATAATATTTAAATAAATAAATAAATTATATATATATATATATATATATATAATTTATTTATTTTTTTAGAGAGGAAGGCAGGGGGAGAGAGAGAGAAGCATCCATGATGAGAATCATGATCGACTGCCTCCTGCATGCCCCCAATTGGGGATCGAGCCTGCCACCCGAGCATGTGCCCTGACCAGGAATACAACTGTGACCTCCTGTTTACAGGTCGACGCTCAAACACTGAGCCATGGGGGCTGGGCTGTGCAATTCTGTTCATTCAGGAAACACTCCAAGCAGAGAAGCTGCAGAGCACACCCGGAGGTGGGCTCAGGCTGGGCACAGGGGGAAGGTTCCGGAAGCTCCACACCCCTGTTGCACCCTTCATTTTAGAGGCTGTGTGTGTGTGTGCATGTGCCATGATCTAGGTGTCGCTCCTTTGCCCAGCCCTGCAGTGCTGTGTGGCCTGCCCTGTGGGCTCCCAGAGGCCAAGGTCACCCTGGGCCTCTCCATCGTCGTGTGTGCTGAGCTGATCTGGGTCAGTTTTATACGTGGGTGTGTCAGGAACAGGGGGCACAGATTGAAGAACCCCCCTTCTGCTACGGACCGAATTGTGTGCTCCCTCCTCCCACCCAAACCCACGTGATGAAGCCCTAACCCCCCTGAGGACTGGGGGCTGCAGCCGTTGGGAGGGGTTGGGTTTAGCTGAGGTCCTGAGGGGGGCCCTCGTGCTGGGATTCAGGCCTTGGTAAGAAGAGTCAGACAGCACCCCCACCCCGCCCCCGCCCCCACCCTGTGAGGACCCCTGAGCAGCCCGCCTGCAAGGCAGACAGCACCTGGCATTTGGCCCCGGACTCCTGGCCTCCGGGACAGAAAGCTGCACTCTCACTCCTCTCCCCTCCGGCCCCTGCGGACCCTCGTGCCTGAGTGGAGCCTCTCGCTCTCCGGAGGCCTCTGGGGGAGTCACGTTTTGGGGGACAACCCTCCGGAGCCACGGCCGTTGCTCGTGCCCCTGGCCCACACCCTCCGTGCCCCTGTGACCTTGGGCAGAGCCGTGCAGGCTGATTCTGCAGCTTCAGCTCCTGCTTCCCCCTCACTGCTTTGCCCAGTGTCTTCCCGCCCAGGCCCAGGAACCTGACTCTCACCTCCCCTGGCCCCGGGCTTACCCAGCCTGTTCTTAAGACGCCCCCTCCCCCCAGCCAGGGCCCCATACCTGCTGGCTGCAGCCCCTCACAGGGGCCTCGGCTTTTCTGCCTGAGCATCTGTGTCCTGGTCGCATGGCCCAGGGCCTGGCTTCCAGGAACCAGCAAACGCACGCAGAATCTCCCCTGCGCTTCCTGCCTCACCGGGACCCACCTCGGCTCCCAGAGGCAGCGCCTTGCAGTTGGCCTGGCTGCCTTTGCCTTGGCTGCTGGGCCTCCAGCCTGAGCCCTTCCATCTCCTCCCTCTCCTCTCTCTCTTCCCTCTCCTCCCTCTGTGAAGTCCTCCTGGCCTCCCCACCACCACCACCAATTCCTCTTCCATCCAATGGCCTCCCACAAACCAGCTGGAGCTCAGAGCTCGTTCGCTGAATTGAATCCCAGGTTGTGTGAGAGCATAGCAGTGGGAGAGCTCCGAGCCCTGTGCCCTGCTCTGAGACGTGTGGGACCTGGGCAAGGGCTCCCCCAAGGCTTCTGGCCTCGGGCGGTGCCCAGTGCCCCGTAGAGGCTTCCTGGCTCCCGGGATGTGGGTGGAAGCACTTCATGGCCCGTCAGGGCATTTAGAAGGCTGGAACGCCACACTGTGCTGTCAGAAGCGCCCTTGCCTGTGTCTCCTGGGCCCGTGGGCCCGTGTCTCCCGGGCGTGTGGCCCTGTGTCTCCCAGGCCCATGGCCCCGTGTCTCCCAGGTGCGCGGCCAGGTGTATGGAAGGTGTGACCTCCGACTGTTCTGCACTTTGCCACACTCGCTTTCTGCTCCCTTGCTTCGTTTGGAAACTGTTGCCCAGGCTCAGTGCCAGTTTGTACTTTAAGAATCCGTAACCCTGCCCAGCTGGCATGGCTCTGTGGCTGAGCATCAACCTATGAACTAGGAGATCACAGTTTGATTCCCAATCAGAGCACATGCCAGGGTTGTGGGCTCAATTCCCCGTGTGGAGGGTGCAGGAGGCAGAAGATCAATGACTCTCATCATGATGCTTTTATCGCTCCCTCTCCCTCTCCCTGCCTCTCTGAATTCAATAAAATATATTTAAAAAAGAAGCAGCAGCCCCCGTGACGGGGCTGAGGGCTGTCTGGGGAGAGGTGGTGGCATTTCAAAGCTCAGAATCCGTGTGGCAGACACTTCAGTGGAGCCGACGGGGAGAACCTGTGCGGGCATGGGAGCTTTTAAGTCAGATTAACAATAACCCAAATAGCATTCGGTAATTTTATTTGCAAACCTTATTTTCACGACTATTTACAATATTTTTATTCCGGCAGATGCATTTTTCTTACAAGAAGAAAACAAGAGAAAGGACTACATGAACCCACTTCCTAAGAGGAAAATGGGGAGCAAAACTGTGGGCGTTTCCGGTATGGCCATGACAATCATCCCCCTGACGTGCTTAGAACTGAAAATACGTGCATTTCAAAGCCAGACGATAGTCGCATGGAGGTGAAGATGCCACATGAGCTTTCGTATCTAATAATCTCATCTGCGGAGACCGGCAGAGAGCCCGGAGTAGCTGCTGACTCCATGGAGCGCTGGGAAGCGTTGGCAGTAAACCCCGAACCTGTGAGGTGAGAGCTGGTTGGCACAGCGAAGGGACTCGGCCACGGCCACGCCTGTCCACAGAGCGACCTCAGTGCTCCGTATCCTCTTGCGTCAAGGAAGCCAGAAGCTCTTGGCCAACGTTTGCCTGCTTTTCAGTCTCATCTGGATTGTTCCTCAGCCTCAACTTGGTTTCCACTCTCTGCTTCCATTCTTCCCTGAGCCTGCGCATAGAAACAGAACACACAGAGGGACACGCACCTCCTGGGCTGTGAGTTCAGGTAAAGCTTCCTTTTTCCCTGACTGTGTGTGCGTGTGCGTGTGTGTGTGTGTGTGTGTGTGTGTGTGTGTTTCAGGTTGCAAAAGGCATGCAGAGGACTTGCAAATTTAAATATGTACGTGTTTTAACTCTTCTGTTCAACGTAGCCTAATCTCCATCCTCTAACTTTTCCTTGAAAGTGCAATATCTTTAAAGTATGTGTGTTGGGGGAGGACCATGTCAAGCTAGAATTGTTTACCCAGCAAGGCTAGCATTCACACGCAGAGGCTTTAAGATGTGCAAACCCTGAGAGCGCTCCTTCCTGGCCGGCTGCCACTGCCCATGTGTAAGGCTTCCTCACCCAGCAGGAAATAACAGCCCGGGAAAGGCAGATGTGTGGATGCACGTTGACAGCTTCTCTCACTGTTTGAACCTCATTAAAAGGTCGTCAGTGGTTGAAAGCAACACTGCTCCCTGTGTGACGTGGGGTGTATAGCACATGGAGGTGACATGTACTGTGTCCAGGGGCACGGTCTCCCTGTGAGGCTGCGCACCCTGAAGGAAAGGTGTGTGACAAGCTCAGGGTGCATGTGTAAGTCCTAAAGCAGCTACTGAAATAACACACAGAGAGTTAAAGGTCAAGAGGAGATGGTGTGGATCATAAAAAGTAATCCAAAGGAAGGCAGAGAAAGAATAAATAACAAAAGAGGGAAATAGAAATAACTAGCTTGATGGTAGATTTAAACCCGGTCAAGCCAATTGATGTTCATGATGTAAACAATCCAGTTACAGTGCCGATATCATCAGCTGGGATAAAAAAGCAGTATCCGAGCATCTGCTCCCAACTGTGTGTAGCCCTCCTGCACTGGGACCAGTGACAGAGGAGAGATAACACTTAGCGTTAATGATGAGAATTTTAAAACTCTGGGTGGTGGCAGCAACGTACACATGGGAAATTAAGATAAGTTCATCCTCTGAGATGCCCATCTGGCATTCTCCTGGGAAAGTCAATTTTGCGTAAAGAAACAGACACAGGGGTGCTGATGCGTGTCAATGTGGGGGTTGGACAGTGGGGAGGTTGTGCCTGGGGGAGGGGTACGTGGGAACTCTGCTCTCTGCTCATTTTGCTGTGAACTTGCTCTGAAAAACGGCCCATTGAAACACATACTTCCTCAGCGCACTCCGCCCCAGGCGCCTCTCCTCCGACTCCCGGTAGAAGGTCTGCTTGCCGATCTCCCGCTCCCAGAAGTGTTTGAGCTCGTGGCAGCTGTTCCGGCAGAAGACCTCCCGGCGGACGTACTGGTTGTTCATCCCCTGGAAGAGAGGTCAGTGAGCCCTCGCAGCAACACCCCCCAGGCTCAGGGGGTGCGTGTCTTTACCCGAGGGTGCGTGTCTTTACCCGAGGGGGACCTGGCTGGGCTGGCCGGGCACTGACCTCAGCGCCGGGACCAGCAGCCACCGGAGTGAGAGCAGAGGCTCCTGTGGGCCCGACAACTTCCCAATCTCCCTCTGTCCTTCCTCCCTCCTCACAGAAGCGTGGCTTCCCAGCTTTTCATGGACAGCCGTGTGCAGCCGTTCCACCCTTCGGTGTGTGGCCTAGAGAAATGCAAACACCTCTACACCTGTGCACAGTTCTGTTTGTGTTCGCCAACTAGTAGAAACAACCTAGGTCCTTCAGGGAGGGAGACGGTGGACACCTGTCAAACATCCATACCCTGGAATGCTGAGCAGCAATAAGAAATACTGACCCTCAATGTGGATGAACCCAGGAGCTATACTGAGGGGAAGCAGCGATCGGAGACTAAAGTAGGTTCTGTGTTATCTGTGATCCCCTTTGTGTGACAGCAGTGGGAGGACCGGCCGTAATAAGGCCTGGTGAGGAGGAGAGTTTAACTCACAGGCACGGCGTGAGGGGCCTGTGGCCTTGCTCGGAGCTGATTGGTGGTGGCTCCATGGAGCTGAGGGAGTGAGAAATTCATGGACCTGAGCACACCAGCCTCCCGTTCAGCACACGTCCCACTTGGTCGCCTTCTTCGGCCTCCGTCTGCGTGAAGCCCACTGTGGGTGAGCTGTCCTCTCGGAGGTCCCTGAGGCACTGGTTTGGGGGAGTTAGCACCTTTCTCTAAAAATGCACTCCCTGCCTGCGGTCAGTGTTAGTGAACACGGGCACTGAGGTTAGCGTGTTTCAGATGCATCATCCAAACATATAATTAGATACGAGAAGCCCCATGGGGACGTGTGAGTCATATCCAAGCAGATCGAGTGAGGCTCAGGGGAAGGTGCATTTCAGAGGCTGACAGACAGGGTTGCCAGGAGCAGATGCACTTCACTCCCAGGACACACGGGGACCGCCAGCCCCGCACTCCGGTGCGCACCTTTACCTTTGAGGCGAGTCTGCGGTCTGGAGGCGGGAAGGAGCGGGAAGCGCAGTGCGGGGCTCCTCGGCTCTGGAGGCCTCGCCTGGTCCCGGGGCGCAGGGTCCAAGCCCTTTATATGCTCGGCAGGAGGAGCTGCCCAGAGGCCTCCGTGGGAGTCGCTGAGGTCTGTTCCAGGGACACAGTGGCCTCCTACCTGGTGAAAAATAGCCCCAGGCCCGGCTCTCCTCGCCCAGGGCAGGAGGCTGCTCTGGCAGGGCCGGGGGGCCATGACTTGGCTGCGTGGTTATTGTTCAGAACCTGCTCGGGATTATCCACGAGCACGAACCTGCGCCCAGCAAAGCCGCCCGCCCCCTGGGGTCAGGAGCCTCGGAGGGTGTGACAAGTCACACTTCGGAGTCACTTTACAGGGTGACTCAGAGGCCTGCTGTCCTCTGGAGCCGCTAATCCCATGGAGGGAGGTGAAGGCACTTCACAGCCTGCTCTGCCCCCTCTGCCCTCTTCTCCCCCCCAATCTGTCATGGTGACCTGTCACCAAACCAAGGACTTCTCAGCTGAAAGCTACGGCTTCTCTGTTCTTGGGTCACATCTGGAAGGGCCCCTTGTCAGGCAGCCAGCCTGTCTCCGTGCTGGGCCAGCTCCTAAGTGGATGCTCAGACCTGCTCCCGACGCCTGAGGCGGTGAAGCAGGTGGAACGGCGGAGTTTGTGTGTGTGTGTTTGGGGGGGGGGACACTTTAACAAGCCTTTCCCCCCGAATGTGAACGGCTAATGCAGCAGCAGAGCCCGATCGTGCAGTTGAGTTTTTTTTAAATCCTTTAAAAAATTTTATTCGTTGATTGAGAGAGAGGAAGGGATGGGGGGAGAGAGAGGGAGGGATTGATTTGTTCCAGTTATTTATTAGTTCATTGGTTTCTTTTTTATATATAAATATATTTTATTGATTTTTTCAGAGAGGAAGAGAGAGGGATAGAGAGTTAGAAACATGGATGAGAGAGAAACATTGACCAGCTGCCTCTTGCACACCCCCTACGGAGGATGTGCCCTTGACCCGAATTGAACCCGAGACCTTTCAGTCCGCAGGCTGACACTCTATCCACTGAGCCAAACCGGTTTTGGCAATTGGTTATTTCTTGTATGTGCCCTGACTGGGGATTGAACCTGCAACCTTGCATTTTGGAATGATGCTCTAATGAACTGAGCTACTCAGCCAGGGCCTGGGGGAGAAGAGGAGTAGATTTGCGGCCACTCCTGGCAGGGGAGAAACATCCATGTGAGAGCAAAACTTCAATCAGCTGCCTCACCTCCTGCACGCCTCCTAACTGGGATTGAGCCCACAACCCTGGGAATGAGCCCTAACCGGGAATCAAACCAGCAACCTTTTGGTGCTCAAGATGATGCCCAGCCAACTAAGTCACCCGGGGCAGGGCTGGGTGTGGCTTTAACTCTGGGCAAACCTGGCTCCTCCACCAGGACCCATGAGTGGTAAGTAAGGAGCAGGTGAGCCTCCTGCTTGTGCCCTGTCTTTTCCCAGGGATTCTCCTCCAGACCTGGCTCCTGATTTCCATGTGCCTCCTGACCTCATGGAGAGGCCAAGTCCTGAGTCATGGTTGCGACCCGGCAAAGCTAAAGCATTAATAGGTTTTGTTGGACACATTTTACTTTATTTATTTACTAGAGGCCTGGTGCATGAATTCGTGCACGGGTGGGGTCCCTCTGGGGGGCTTGCAGGGATCGGGCAGAAACCCGCAGTCCAACGCTGCCTGCAGCTCCTGCCTGCCCCTCCCGCTCATCCCAGCCCCACTGTGCCTGCGGCGGGCTCATGCCCAATCAGTCCCGATCCCAAGAGGCTCGCTAGCCATGACACCTGTGTCTGGTGCCCTCCCCAGGGGAGGGGCCTGCGGGATCAGGCTGAAACCGGCTCTCCGACATCCCCCAAGGAGTCCCTGATGCATAAGGCTGCTGCTGTTGAGGAGCGACCGTGAAGGTCTGTGGTCTTCAGGCCCCCGAGTGCCCGGCAGCCCGGGCAGAGGCGGGACAGGACTTGACAGACAGGCCTGGTTCCAGCAGCTCAGATCTCTGTCCACTGCTAACCTCAACTCAGAGCCGGGAGCCGGGAGCTGGGCCTTCCAGAAAAGCCGTCCTCGGCCAACGTGGCCAGAGGTCCCCCAAGGCTCTGGAGCCCTCATGGGCAGGAGCCTGGCCCCTGGAGATGCACGAATCTGTAGGGAACTAGAAGTCTGTCCCCTGGCGATTTGTCTTCCAGGCACTTGTATAAATCATGCTTGGTAACAGGTAAGATTGCGAAATTAGGCCTGGGCTTGTGTGTCCCTCCGGACCGTCTGTAAGCCATTCCTGCTTGGTGGGCCGCCCTGGATCACACCAGCGTGTGCTCGGGAGTCTGCCCTGTCATCTCAGAGAAAAATGAGGACAGGGCAGAGTCGCCGGCAGACACGGACAGGAGTGTTTTAGGCCGTCCTCTCTTGAGGTCTTTCCAGACCCGAAGATGAGCTGCTGAGTCCGGCGACGCCAGGCCAAGCACGGCCTTCCATGTCACTCTGGCCGGGCCTCACGGAGCAGGGATCAGGCCGAGTGAGAGTGTGACGGGGCTCCTCCTCCACGCTCCCCCGAACCCGTGAGTGAGAATGTGTGTACAGGTGGGGCACGTGTCCCTCATGGGACCCCCAGGTGGCCAGGAGCCAGAACAACCGCTGAAACTCACATCCACACGCCCAGCCCAGCCCACGGAGACCCGGCCGACTGCACTGGCAGATCTGAGGTGCTGGGACCATGTGCCAGACCAGTCCAGCAGGACCCTGACCCTCTCATGCCATCCTCACAAGGATCCTTCAGACATGGCGTTGATATCATCCCCCGCAGGGACAGGGACAGTGAGGTTAGAGCACCCCTGGGTTTTCTCCGCTCTGAGCCCCACAATTAACCTGGTTTGTCTTCTTAAGATTTCCAGACAGCCTGGCCAGCGTGGCTCAGTGGTTGAGTGTCAACCTATGAACCTGGAGGTCACGGTTTGCTTCTTGGTCAGGGCACTTGCCTGGGTTTTAGGCTCAATCCCCCAGAATGGGGCGTGCAGGAGGCAGCCAGTCAGTGGTTCTCCTTGATGTTTCTATCTCTTCCTTCCTCTCTGAATCAATTAAAAAATTTTAAAGGAAGGTTTCCATACAAGGCAGTGCAGACTTGTAAGTTCTAGTCTCCACCGTCTGGCCCTGAGGACCGAATGTCCCCTCCCTACGTGCCTGGCTCTCTCCTGGGGACGGCACAAATGTTATTCCTGGCACTTGCCTCATAGAGACCACTGCTCTGCGCAGGGAAGCCGAGATGTGACAGGCAACTGACCCAGGATCTGCGGCAACGCTGAACTCCGCCCTCTCTCCTCCCGCAGACCCCCCCGCCCGCCCTCTCTCCTCCCGCAGACCCCCCCGCCCGCCCTCTCTCCTTCCGCAGACCACCCCCGCCCTCTCTCCTCCCGTAGCCCCCCCCCCTTCCCGCAGCCCAGCCCCCGAGGGCCAGGCTCTGAGCGCCCCTGTGGGCGAAAGCAGCAGCTGGGGCACCACCCGGTCACTCTGCTCTGCTCCCCGCTCCCGGCCCAGCTCAGGGTGAGGGGGCCTTCATCAGTGGGGACAGATGTGCTGACACCAGGGGACACGGACCTGGGGAGGGGCCTGTGGACGGGGCCCACCTGGGAGGGTTAATTCGCACAGACATTCAGCGTCAGGAACAGTGTGCAGCTCAGAAGGGCTGTGTTGCTTAGGATAGTGGTGGGCAAACTCATTAGTCACCAGAGCCAAATATCAACAGGACAGCGATTGAAAATTCTTTTGAGAGCCGAAATCCGACTTCTGCGTATGGACCACGAAGTTCCAGTCACACTGTATGTGCACGCCCGCACGTGGTATTTTGTGGAAGAGCCACACTCAAGGGGCCAAAGAGCTGCATGTGGCTCGCAAGCCGCGGTTTGCCGACCACTGGCTTAGGAGGAGAAAGCAGGAGGCCCCTTCCGCTTTCATTGCCGTGTTGTTTACATCAGCAGATGGCGCTGGCCAGGTCTGCAGGGGAGCTCTGACTCCTGGAGGCGCCAGACGCTGTGGGGCCCTTTGGTAAAGGGCAGTTCTTCCTTTCATCCTCTTCCCGGTGGGGATGTGGGCAGGGTCCCAAGTGCTAATTGTCTTGTAACACAGAGCTGCTAATGAGGACGATAAGGAACCTCCCAGCCTGCAGTCCTCCCCCACCTAGTCTCCTTTCCCCCCTCCTCTCTCCCTCCCCCCTTCTCTCTCCCTTCCTGCATTCACCCCCCCCCCCCATCCCTGCACCCAGAGAGCAGCTCCCGGGTCCCCAGTGATGGGCATCGGGTGCTGAGGTGCTCACATCCCAGTGGGGGAGGTAGATGTGGAAACACAAAAGTAATAGAGTGTTACAGGATCTGAGACCCGTGGGGGGTTCAGCCCTACCCCCCCATGCTGGTAGGGTGAGGGTGGGGGACAGTGGGAGGGCGAGTGCCTGTCACAAAGGACATGTGCTCTGTGACTCCACCTCCATGAGGTTCCTGGATAGTCAGGTTCATGGACACAGGACATAGAGTGTGGGTTGCTAGGGGCTGGAGGAGGGGAGAAGAGGAGAGACTGTTTATGGGTAGTTTCAGTTTGAGAGGATGAAAAAGTTCTAGAGATGGTGATGATGGTGTGGAGGGTGGGGGTGGTTACCCAGTAACGTCAGTATCGTTTCTGCCCTCTCCTGTTTGCCTCCTCTCTAACTGGTCTCCCTGGCCACATGGACCCTTCATTCCTCCAGCATCTGTCTGTCCCCTCTCATTGCTCCCCTTCCAGATGCTTCCATTTCGTTTCTAGACACTGGCTTAACCGATTGTGACCAGCTTTCTCCACTCAAAGCTTTACCTTCAGTTCCACATTAGATTGGCTTTTAATAATCTGAAGAGGAAGAAGTACTAATATTTTGAAGAAAACTGCTCATGAAAGTTATTGTATACTTCAGGAAGCTTATGGTGAACATGCTCCATCTCAAGATACTTGTGAACTATGGTTTAAATGGTTTAAAAGTGATGATTTTGCCGTGAAAGACAAAGAATGTCCAGGTCAACTCAAAAAGTTTGAAGACCAACAATTACAAGTACTATTGGATGAAGATGCGTGTCAAACTAAAAAACAATTTGCAGAAAAATTAAACCTTGCTCAGCAAACAATTTCTGATCGTTTACAAGCAATGGGAAAGATTTTAAAGGAAGGAAAATGGGTGCCTTATCAACTGAACGAAAGACAAATGGAAAACCTGAAAAGTCATCAGTAAAACGTTGCTTCAATGGCACAAAAGAAAATTCTTTTTGCATAGAGTTGTGACTGACGATGAAAAGTGGATTTATTTTGAGAATCCTAAACGCACAAAATTATGGGTTGATCCAGGTCAACCATCAACATCGGCTGCAAGGCCAAATCGCTTCAGAAAGAAGACAATGCTTTGCGTTTGGTGGGATCAGGAAGGTGTGGTATATTATGAGCTTCTAAAACCAGGTGAAACCATTACTACTGATCGCTACCGACAACAAATAATCAATTTGAACCACACCTTGATCGTGAAATAACCAGAATGTGCCAGAAGACCTGGCAAAGTAATTTTGCTTCATGATGACGCACCATCACACACTTCAAAACCAGTTAGAGACACGTTAAAAGATCTTGCCTGGGAAGTACGAACCCACCCGCTGTATTCACCAGACCTTACTTTTTCAGATAACCACGTGTTCCCATCGATGGCACATGCACTTTCTAAGCAGCACTTCAAAACGTATGAAGAAGTGGAAATTTGGGTATCTGAATCATTTGCCTCAAAATAAGAAAAGTTCTATTGGGACGGTACCCACAGATTATTTGAAAGGTGGCGGAAATGTGTAGCTAATGATGGACATTACTTTGAATAAAGCACTTTAAAAATATTTTTATTGATGTGAGAGAGGAAGGGAGGAGATAGAAATATCAATAATGAGAATTATTGATCGGCTGCGTCCTGCACACCCTTACTGGGGATCAAGCCCACAACTTGGGCATATGGCTTTGGCTGGAATTGAACCCAGGATCCTTCAGTACATAGGCTTTATCCACTGATCCACACCAGCCAGGGCCTAAATAAAGCACTTTTGATTTTTCTCATGAAATTATCGTGTTTTCTTTGGATTATAAAATCTTTATTATTAATTGGTTAATAGTTAACCTGCATTGTTAACTAGTTAATAATTAATCCACACTATTTTAAAAAAATATATATTTTATTGATTTTTTACAGAGAGGAAGAGAGAGGGATAGAGAGCTAGAAACATCGATGAGAGAGAATCATCGATCAGCTGCCTCTTGCACATCCCCTACTGGGGATGTGCCCGCAACCAAGGTACATGCCCTTGACTGGAATCGAAGCTGGGACCTTTCAGTCCGCAGGCCGACGTTCTGTTCACTGAGTCAAACCGGTTTCGGCTAATCCACACTATTAACCAGTCAATAATTAATCCAAATTATTAACCAGTTAATTAATCCACATTATTAACTGTAATAATGCAGATGTTGGAGTCAGAGAAAACATAATTTCAAGAGAAACATCAAAAGTGCTTTATTCAAAGTAGTGTCCATTGCTAGTTACACATTTTCCCCACCTTTCAGGTAATTTGTGGATACTGTCCCATTCAGAAACCCATTCTTCTACTTCTTCCTATGTCTTGAAGTATGAAGACCAAGATTGTGGGCTGAATCCCCAGTAAGGGTGTGCAGGAGGCAGTCGATCAAAACAAGTGGTAATCTGAAGGAGCAATACAACAAAATAGCATACATATTAAAATCGCATATATCAACATATGTATAACTCCACCTATTGAAAAAAATCCGAATTATTAACCGGTACACCTCGTAAGTAGTTGGTTCAGGCAAATCTCTTTTATTGTGCTTCACAAACATTGTGGGTGTGTGTTTGTTTTTTTTACAAATTGAAGGTAATACCTCTTACCTGCTAGGATGACAACTCACAGAAGGTTCAAATGATGGCAAACAGTTTTCAGAAACAAAATATTTTAAATTAAGGTCTGTACGTTGTTTTAGAAGGAACACCATTGCACACGCATACACCACAATACAGTGTAAACATAACTGTGTGCACTGAGGACCAAGACATTGGTGTGACTCGCTTTATTCCGACGTTCGCTTCACTGCTGCGGCCTGGCACCACGCGATATCGAAGCGTTCCTGTCCCGTAAGGACTGTCAGGGGCCGTGATGGAACCCAGTCCCTACTTCAAGGCAGCTAGCAAGCAATCGGCTCCGGGACGGGGAGGCCGGCCTTGTCGGGGCGTGAAGTCCGTGACAAATGCTGCGCCGAAGGTCGGCTAATGCGAACTTCGCAAAGCGAGGCAGGTGCCACCCAGCAGGAGCGCGGTGCCTGCGGACGGCGTCGGTCCCGGGGCGCTGGCAGCCGCCAGGTGCTCATCCATCACGTGGCCATCTGCAAGGGGGGACGTTTGGTCACGAAAGGAAATCCCTCCGGCCGTCGGTCCTGCTGCCCACACACGTGGCAGATCAACATGAGCCTCAAGCCAGCTGGGCTCAATGTTTGCGTACAGGGTGCTCATGGGATCAACAGTACTGACCCCAGGAATCCAGACTCCGGCCAGATCTTTCCACAGACGCTGCCACAGGCCCACGGTGAGCCTGCCCTTCCCTGGACCTGTGCTCTCACCCGCCCCCCAAGCCGGTGACATCTCCCCTCGGTGGCAGGGTCAGCAGAACGTGGCGAGCCCCTGATAGCAAGGACACAGCATGTTTTGGGTTCCACGCTGCAGGAAGAACATACGGTCCTACCCATCCAACCATTCACCTCTCACGACAAATGTCTGTCCTGGGCCCAGCATGCAGGGGTGCCAAAGGGAAAGACAGTCCCCGCCGGGATCGGGGGTGGTGGTGGGGTCCCCTCTTGTCCTCACACGAAGTAACCGCTTTTACCTACTTTGTGGACTGAATGTTTTCACTTTCTAACACCTGCAGGGGCAGAACTACGAGAGGCCTGGACCTGGGTGGGCCTGGAAACCTGGGCAGGTTGGTGGGGAGACCCCTCTCCTCATGTCCACCTTCGTGTCCTTGTCCTCAAGTCAATGCGAATCAACAAGGTGCAAGGGTCCTCAGACCAATGCCCAGGGGTCCGTGCAGGGACCTCTTAGGACCCATAAGTTCCTAAGGGACAAGAGTGGGACTGAGCCCCTGGTACAACTTAAGGGCAGAGTTGGAGCTGGGAGCCCCGCCCTGCTGTGCAGTGGCTCCTGACGGAGCTGTACCCCTGGAGACCGTCTGGGTCCCTCCGCCTGAAGGAGGCAAGGAACCCAGAAAGTCGCTCGGTGTTTGAAGAGGCCAAACCGTCCTGTTTATTTTCCTCACTAGATGGTCACGTGCCAGAAAGTGCCAGAGACTGGGAATGGCTCTCCACCCGAAAGGCAGCACAGCCAGCGACACCGAGGGCGAGAAGCCAAGGACCCTGAGTCACCCTCCCATCCGCAGTCCTCCATACTTTCACCGGCAGAACTCGGCTGCCAGTCCAGCCAGCCTCGAGGTCCGACGAGAGACCTCTCTGGCTCAGTGCCCACAGCGCGACCACCCGAAGGCAATGCCACTCACCGCAGCCCGGCAGGAACGTCTGGGGGAAGCAGCGCAGCTGGCCGCGCCAGCACTTGCACAGGGAGCACTTCCGGGGCAGCCAGGTGTCGTGGGGCACGGAACCGCAGCTCCTGGAGGAGCGGACAGGCGACACACTCACCTTTAAATCCTCCCGCCCCCCGCACCCCCACTCCACGGCTTACTCTCTGTGCTTGTTGTGCTCACAGTTCCGTCCATAGAAGGAGGGAGGGCAGGCACAGAAGGACCCCAGCATGCAGGTCCCTCCGTTCAGGCAGCAGGTCCTGTTGAGCTCCTTACCTGAAAGAGGAGAGATGGCTGAGCGGGTGGAGGGATGGGAGAGCCCAGCTTCTGTGAGCAAAGGTCAGTGCAGCCCCAAGGACGTGGACTCCTTGGTCCCCGACAGAAAGCGTGGGCACATGTTGAAACATTACAAGTCTCAAGAATAAGACTGGTTTTTCATGTTCCCTTTGTTACCCATGCCTTTGAGAAGATAACTCTTTATAGATTTAAGAGAGGAAGGGAGAGAGAGAGAGAGAGAGAGAGAGAGAGAGAGAGAGAGAGAGAAACATCAATGATGAGAGAAAATCATTGATCGTCCGCTCCTGCACACCCCACACTGGGGATGGAGCCCACAACCTGGGCCTGTGACCAGTGTACTGACGACCGGGAATCAAATGCTCATAGGTCGTCAGTTCACTGGTCAATGCTCAACCCCTGAGCTCCCTGCTGGGCAGCAGAGAACTCTTGTTCATGCAGAGGCAGTGGTGGTTCCCAGGTCCCCAGCGTGAAGTGGAATCAGGCGGAGGAAACTCCAGGGACGCCAAGTGCACACACAATGCCCGTCTTCCCTCCACAGTGAAACTGTCCCTGCACCAGCCCGCTCCAGACGCAGGTGCCCACGCTCGAGGGGGGAAGAGCTCAAGGACAGGAGACGGGAGAAGGACCGGTGTGACCTCCCCACGCGGAGACCGAGGCAGGCGCTCTTACTGTCCTGGGTTCTCATGGGTGGCACCCCCTGGAGAGGCCAGTGACGAATCGCGGGCTCCTCCTGGGGCCGGAGGCTGCCCACTCGGACCGCCAGGCCTCCCGGTGAGGGTCGTCCATGGTGGCCCAGCCCTAAGGACAAAACCAACTCGTGGAGCCCGTGCCTGGGCGTGTCCAACTGCTGGTGACCCAAGAACCAAAGTCTCTCACCAGCAACCAACTGCAGCTCCAACGCTCTGGAAAGGGCCAGGATCAGCATCAGCCTGGGAAGGGGAGTCAGAGTCAGCAACACAAAGCGAAGGAAGGCTCTGCGTTCACACTGGGGCTCCCCAAGGACAGACCCAGACCAGGAGGGGCCTCCGGACTGGCACCTCCTCCCACCCGCCCTTCCCTGTGAAACACTAACAGCCGAAAGAAGCCTGAGGAGAATGGCCAACAGCCATCTCTGTCCCACAGGCGCTCCGACTTCCCGGGCCGCCCGCACAGGCCCTTCAGTGAACGGGGTGAGTCTCTGACCACCCACTTCACAGGCTTTCCTCCTTCACATGATTTTCACGTACGACCTTTCCTGTGTCACTGACAAAACCAGGTTTTGCTGACTATTTCACTAAACCAATCATTTGAAACGTTTTCAGGTTAAAAACATTTCCCGTTATTCTCTTTTGCTCCCTGTGCTTTTGAAAATATTGAATCTTTGTCTTTCATCTTCTTGGGAGCAGATTTTTAATTTGGTTGCAACTTTGACCGTTTCTCACACACGAGTCGCAGCAGAGCCCGGTCCCGGTGGGAAGTCTTGGAGGCAGGGCCTCAGGAGGCAGCGCGCTGGCAGCTCTGAAGGTTTGAGCAAACGGAGCGGGACCAGGGCTCGGCACCACGTCCTAAGCTGTGAGCTCTGGTCACAGTCACAGCACAGGGGCTCGTACCTGGAGGGGAGTCTCTCCATCTCGCGCCCACAGCTCCCAACAGCTCGGGGGGACGTTAGCTCGGCTTCAGTTCAGTCCTTGTCAAAGGAACACATCGGTTTACTGACATGGAAATGGGAACTTAAAAATAACAATATCCCGGGTGAGAAGCAGGCGCTCCCAGGTCCTAGCAGCCGAGCCAGGAAGCCTGGGGGAACCAGGTTGGAGGTGGGGGCTCAGTCTGGGCTGGTGGGGAGGGGGGAACCCCACAGTTACCCCGCTAAAGCTCCCCACGGAGGCGATGGGCAGAACAGACACCTGAACAAAGCGAGTGGAAAAGGCCGATCTTGTAAAACGGGGGACCCCCGGCCCAATGTCTACGAGCTGTGGGTTGAAACACCAGGTTCACTTTTCTGGGGGGAAAAGGCAAACCAATCACACCAGCCAGCGGGCGATCCAGGTTGAAGAGCCGTGGAAAGTCACTGCTCTGATCAGGAAATCCTAAACACCGGGTGCGGGGACTCAAGGAGTTTGGTCTTTCATCGACAAGTTCTAATCCTGGAATTCACCGTCGTCTTTGTTTCCGGGAAAGGCGTGGAGCCCGGCGCCCTGCAGCGGGCGTACTGGGGCGCAGTGGGAGTTAGTTGGGGGTGGGTGGGGGATGGGGGGCCGGAAGCTGGCAAAGGAGCCACAAGTTCAGAGTCAGGTGGGCCCAGAGGGGGTCCAGCCACAGGGAGGCTGATGCTTCCAGGACGGATCCAACGGGGCTGGAGGGGGCTTCCAGAACCTGAACCGGTACCTGGCAAAGGCTGCCCCATCTCAGGGGAGGGGTGACCCTGAGTCTGGCTGGGGGATGCAGCCCCAGCAGGCCCCTCGCCGAGGCCTCAGGTGCGAGGGCGGAAGGCAGTGGTCCCTGGCAGACAGGGTCTGGTCAGTGTCCGGCAGGAGGGCTCTGGTGTGTGAGGGGCCAGGTGTTTGCTGTGGGCTGGGGACCCCAGGCCATTCACTGACCGGGTATTTAATGCGTTCACTCTGTCCCTGTCTAGCTGGGCCCTGGGGACTCGCAGTGCAGGGAGGGAGAAAGGAACTGAGCCTCTGAGGGGGGAATTGGCTGGTGACTTCAGAGTGGCTGCTGGACACCTGCTCGGTCACGGCTGGGACGACAGAGGCCATCCAGCCTCCGGCCAGTGAGTTCTGTGTGCCTGAGACCACAGAGCATCTGGCATGGGGTTAGGAGACACTGTGGAATTGGGGGGTGGGGTCCCCAGTCCCAGGCAGCCGGCCTCCTCCCAGCAGATGCTCTTGGCCTCGGGAGCTTTTGCGTCACCCTCAGAGGTGTGCATTAAACACTGGCCAGGAGATAGAGTTTATGTGAAATCGCACAAGTAATCACTTGGCTTAAAACCACCCACCCAACTAAGAACAGCCAAACCAACAACATCACAGTCTAAAGACAGACTTCCCACGTCTAAGAGTCGAGGAAGAAAACACATTTGGAAATGGGATAGACGTTAGCTTGGTCGAGGACACAGAGAGTTAAACCCCAACCAAAGAGTTAGCCACAAGGACAGCCACCGCAACACAGTGGTGAGGTGTTCAGGTACGAGGCTACTTTTATCCTAAACTCCTGGGACGCATCGTGTCTTACCTGTCCTTGTTCCCGAACATTCAGACCGGCTGGGCTGGGGAGTCCCTCCAGCACCGGACGGCGGGGCCTCTGACCCCATCCCCTCAGCACCCAACAGCTCGGGACGAAACCTCGCCCATTCATTAACAAGTTAATGACTTTCTGTTCTCACCAATGAATTTAAACAGCAACTGGAAACCTGGTCTGCATTTGCCACCCGTCAGGGTGCTGGGGCTTAGAAGAACACGTTTTTGCTCTCGCAAATTTGCAATCTCAGCGGGGGAGACAAGTACCTTGAAAATCCGGTCCCTTGAAAGCTGCGTTGTCCTGTGACCTGGGTGGGAGGAAGAAAGGCTTGGGAGAGGACTGCATACGTGTGAGTGGGAGAGCGTGTGGTAGGAATCCCTCTACAGACACATCACCAATGATCTCATCGGTGAAGGGACAGCTGGTGTGCTTCTGCATTTCGCAGCAGCCATGCATCCTGGTGAGTGCTGAGAGGACACAGGCTGGCACATCTCTAGCCCTGGAGTCACTTGGTGAAAAGGCGAACCTGACCAAGCTAATTTTCCTCCCTTTCTTCCCTTGTTCCCGTGTCTTTGGGTCAGTGCCCCTCACCCCTGTGTTGTCCAAGGGTCAACTGCCTTTCTTTGTCTACGACTTGGCAGGAAGCTTTTAGAGGAACTTGAACTGGCTTGTTTTTGGAGACCCAGCCAGGCCATTAGCTCTGGGAAGCCCTTCCTGCCCTGAGCCAGGAATTCCAACAGAGAGGAAAGAGAAGCAACTCCAAGAAGCCGAAGCAACGCCACCTCAGGGCCCTTGTTCAGGGGCTCATCGAGGAAGGAGGAAGGAACCAAGCTCCCCTTGGTGCTCTCACTGGACATCAAGGCGAGGGCAGGAAAGGTCTGACTTAGCGTTTTAGACGTGGCTCTGGTTTAGAATTCTTCCTCACTAAAATTTTTCCCCTTCCAACCAAATTCAACAAATATTTACTCCCAGCTCCTCTGGGGAGACAGAGTTCTCCCTCCTCCCGCCTCCCAGATAAGACAAGCCCAGTAATCTAGGCCAAGTGCCATTTAAATGTTATCAAAGAGCTGCTAATTGGGAGAGGGCAGTCACTTCCTGATTCTGAGGCCAAAGGCCCCTGCAGACAGATGGATGGGCAGACGACTCCCAGGAGTGAGTCTTGGGGAGGTGGGCGGTGGTGGGGTGGGGGGGAGGGGGTTCCCTTTGGTCCCACAAGACCTGGAGAATGTCCTTGAAAGTGCCTCCTAAGTGATCTCGCCTGTGTTTACTTCCAGGCATTCTTCCCAGCTCTTCCCCGGCGTGAAGTGAATTGAATGCAAGTGGAGGGCGGGGAGGGGAGGGCCTGAGTCAGAAAGGAAGGAAAGTGCTCTGGTGAGAACGCTTCTGAGGGCCAAAGGTCCCGGGCGCCGAGAGGAGAGCCCCGCCCTGCAGACCGCACTGCCAGGCTGGACTCCTGAGCTCCGGGCACTGTGAGCTAATAAATGGTGACAACTAACTTTGGGGGGTTTCACAGCGGTATAAAGTGAAAACTAATCCTTAAAAACATTCGTGTGAGATAATTGTAAGGTTTGAGGCGCAGGAAACTGACCACCAAGGAATTTTAAAGTAAAGTTTATTCCCCGGTAATGAGCAGGATTCATTTCCTCCGTAGAGAAATCAGAATTGAAGGAGTTGGGAGGGGGGAATAGACCCAGCTGGGCTGCCACCTGGACATGGAGGATCAGCAGCACGTGGCTGGTCTGGAGGTCTTTTTAAGGGGAGGAACAGGAGCAGGTTAGACCCAGGGCAGAACAGGAAGGGGTGGACTCCAGGACACTTTGGCAGGCGCTGATTGATGGCTCAATGTCTTGGAGATGTCTCTGTGACAGATGCCAGTAATGTCATAACTCCGCCCACCAGTTGGGAGGAGGAACCTTATAATAATAAGGGCTACAGTTAATAAATTATTTCAAAGTGAGTACCATGAAACCACTACTCAGGTCAAGATGAAGATTATTATTAGAATCCCAGAAATCTACTTCCTGCCTTCTCACAACCATCAACCCCTCCCTCTTCCCCAAAGCTACTTTGCTGATTTCTAATCCCATAGGTTTATTTTTCTGTGGTTTTGAAACTTTATATGCTTTTTGCTCAAATTTATGTCAATCAGAGTCATCTATGGTGTTTGTGGAAGTTTGCTCATATTTATTGCCGTAGAGTATTCCACTGCATTGTACCTATTCAAAGGTTCATCGCTGTTTATTTATTTTTAATTATAGTTGATATACAATATTGTATTAGCTTTAGGTGTACAACATAGTGATTCAACATTTATGTACTTAACGAAGTTATCACAGTGAGTCTCATAGCCATCTGATCCCTTACATAGTTATATTATTGATTCCTTGCTCTATTCAACACCACTTATTGAAAAAAATTGTTCTCATATTACTGCTCTATGATACCCTTTTCATCGGGAATCAATTGATCGTGTGTGAGCTTGTGCTCTTATGCCTTATTCTGTCTGGTTGGTCTCCTTCTGCCAATACCCCTGTCTTAATTACTGTAGGGTCGCCGAAGAAGGCATAAAGAATTATGTTTACCGGTACTAGAGGCCTTATGCACGAAATTCATGCCAGAGCAGGCCTTCCTCCCCCTGGCTGTCCTCCAGCCGCTGGCAGGCACCCAGTACATAGGCTTCCCTCACAGCCCTGGCCTCGTCCAGAAGGTCATCTGGAAGGACGTCCGGTCTACTTAGGATATTATTATTATATTATTTATTATTGCTTTTATTATTATAGATTGTTACATCTGCAAACAGAAGGGCTGAGACCAAAATGGCATCAGCGGGGCAGAGTAGAGGGAGCTGGATATTTATGTCTCGTTAGGGTCAGGCGGGGCCAGGTGTAGGTGGTCACTGGGAACTGTGTGAGGTAGTTTACCGGGAGCCAAAGGCTGTTAATCATGAGACCTACAAGGAGAACAATAGGACCATCGCGGGAGGGGCAAGAGCCCTAAGCAGAGCAATAATGGAGCATAAGAATGTACCCAACAATTACTGTAACTTTATAATAGTCCTTGATATTTGACATAGCAAGTGCTCGACCCTTGTTATCTTGCCTATACTTGATCTTTTACATTTCCATATAGTTTTAAAATAAATTTCTAAATTTCCCCAAAGTCTGTTGGGATTTAGATTAAACTACATTGACTCTTCAAAGGGGAGCTGGAATGAACATTTGTATTACATTGAGCCTTGAAGTCCATGAAGATTTCTTCAGGTGTTCAGTTTCAATAATTTAAAAAAAAAAAAATATTTTATTGATTTTACAGAGAGGAATTGAGAGGGACAGAGAGTTAGAAACGTCGATGTGAGAGAAACACTGACCAGCTGCCTCCTGCACACTCCCCACTGGGGATGTGCCCGCAACCAAGGCACATGCCCTTGACCGGAATCGAACCTGGGACCCTTCAGTCCGCAGACCGACGCTCTACCACTGAGCCAAACCGGTCCCGGCAGTTTCAATAATTTTTATTGTTTTCTATGTAGAGGTTTATACAGTTTAGTTAGATTATTCCTAGATATTTTTTTTGTTTTAATATTAAATAAAATGGTATCTCTTACTTCCATTTTTGTGGTTGCAGATATTTATGTTGACCTTGTATCTAAATAACATTTGAAATTGTTCTATCAGTTTGCTAGAACCAATAACCAATACCACAGACCGAGTGGCTTAGACAACACTTCCTCTTTTCTCACGGCTCTGAAGGCTGGAAGTCCAAGAGGAAGTTGTCCGCCAGTTTGGTTTCTTCTGAGGCCTCTCTCCTCGGCTTGCAGATGGCCACCTACTGCAGTGTCCTGAGCTGTCCTCTGTGTGTGTGTAGGTCTCTGTCCTTGTCTCTTCTTGTAAGAACCAATCATATTGGACTAGTATCTAATATTGACCTCATTTTGTCTTAATTTAAAGGTCCTATCTCCAACAGTTATTTCTGAGAGGTTACCACTTCAACATATAAATTTTGGGGTGATCCAATGTAGCCTATGAAATGTACCAAATCCCATAGTGTATCTGTAGACTCCTCTGGATGATCAACATAAGAGTCATATTACTGCTTGGCTGGTGTGGCTCCGTTGGTTGATCATCCTCCCTTGAACCAGGATGTTGCCAGTTCAATTCTTTGTCAGGACATATACCCGGGTTGTGGGCTCCATCCCCAGTAGGGAGTGTGAAGAAGGCAGCCAATCCATGTTTCTATTTCTCTCTCCCTCTTCCTCTCTGAAATCAATTTTAAAAAAAGAATAAGAAAAGAATGAGTAGACAAAAGAATATTACTACCAGTGAATAATTATATTTGTTTTATATGTAATATTCTATATTATAAATATTTTATTTATTATCTGCTTATTTACTAAATGAAATGAAATTCACACAGCATAAAATCAACCATTGTAGAGTGAAAAATTCAGTGGCATTTGGTACATTCGCAATGTTGTGCAACTACTATCTCTAACTAATCCCAAAACATTTAAATCGCCCCCAAATAAAACCCATGCACATTAAGCAGCTGCTCCTTGGTGGTTGGATGGTTTCCAGATAAAATATAGGACACCAAGTTATAATTAAATTTCAGATAAGCAAGAATTTTTTTTGTATAAGTATGACATGCACTATTTGAGACATATAAAAATTATTTGTTGTTTATCTGAAATTGAAATGTACCTAAGCATTTTCATTTGCTAAATTTTATTTGCATGCTTTTGGGTGCATGTTAGCATCAAGGGAGCCTGGGCCACTCAATGGCCCACTTCTCCCATATTATCATCATCAAAGCATCCCACTGCATTTAGAATTTTGAATGCATTTATGGGGAAAATTTTTTTCCACTTGAGTATGACTAAGCTTTTAAATATTCAGCTCTCATAAATGGAAATGGTATTTAAGTAATATCTGAACTGAAACTACTTTTTCTACATATATATTCTTTGGTTCATAATACCACAACAAAAACCAAACATTAATGACTAAATAGACAACTTAAATTTTTTTATCAAAAGAGAAAAAAATAATAAAAGCAGAAGAAAAAAACAAAATAAAAAAGTAACATAAAAATTATTTTCTAAGTAGTAAGAGACACACCCAACACTTTAGAGGTCTGATTTAATATCATCACAAAGATTTTTTGCATCCCACCAATTTAGTATACAATGTGCAATGGTAATTTGATTACAAGTGTCAGCAATTATAAATCTCAACTAATAGAAAGTGGTACGTTCAAAACCAAACCCTTTTGTGATTAGAGCTACAATATGGTTTCTCTGGCCCGGCCAGTGCGGCTCAGTGATAAACAATGTTGTTCTGTTCCGGGCAGAGGTGTGAGGAGCGTGGCCAGGAGGGCGGGGTGCAGTTCCCGGTGATTAACTAATTAACAGTCCGATTAACTAGTAGTCAGATTAACTAATTAATAGTCAGATTAACTAGTTAATAGTCAGGTTGCGTCCATGTCGGATGATGGACGAACCGCTCCTCCCCAGCTGGTGAAATCCGGAGGACCTAAGCCCACGTGTGAGGGAACTAAAAGGGGGACATCATGTGAGAAGGAAAACCGAACGACGCGGAGGGTAAGATCCAGACCTTCCCACATTGAAAAGCATCTTCTGTTTGGGGCGCCCCCTGGCGGGGTGCTGAGACCTCCCGTCCCCTCCGGGCTCCCTGGCCGGTGGGGGACAGGCCCCGGTGCCCGCCCGCCGCTGAGTCACCGCCGGAGGCCGGCCGCCCGCCGGTCCCGGTCAGGGTCACGCGCTCGGGCTCGGGACGAAAATAGACTCAGCCCGGCGGGCGGCGGGCAGGTAGGTGGCCGCTGTGGGGGCGCCCGGGGGCGGCGGCTGCTCCGGAAACCGGGGAGGGGTGCGGGGGCGGCACCTGCGGGCGGAGGGTCCGGGGGTGCGGGCGGCGGGGGGAGTGTGGGCCCGGGGGTGCGGGCGGCCGGGGGGGGGGTGCGGGCCCGGGGGTGCGGGGGCGGCACCTGCGGGCGGAGGTTTCGGGGTGCGGGGCGGGGGGTGCGGGGGCCGGGGAGACCGGGGGTGCGGGGTCGGGGTTGCGGGGACCGGGGGCACCTGCGGGCGGGGCCGCTCTGTTCACGCCAGCGGTGCCGGACAGACGGAGGACTGGTGATCGCCCGAGGACTCAGGGGCGGGGGCTGCGAGGGAACCCGCCCGTGGGGGACAGGAACTGCAGGGGCATGAGAGAGGGGGGTTGGGGGTTAGGGAGGGGGTGTAGGGAGGAGGGTTGGGGGGGTTAGGGAGGGGGGTAGGGAGGAGGGTGAGGGAGGGGGGTTGGGGGTTAGGGAGGGGGTTGAGGGGGTTAGGGAGGAGGGTGAGGAAGGGGAGTGGGGGGGTTAGAGAGGGGGTGAGGGAGGGTTAGGGGGGAGAGGAGCCCCCCAACTCCTGCTCCTGGTGGGGGAACCCTGCACTGCGCCCTCAGCCCTGGCCCAGCTCAAACCTCTGGGGCCTGAGCGCTGTCCAGGGAGAGGCTTCTCCGTCTGTCCGTGGGTCTCCTCCTGGCCGGCCGGGTGGCTCAGTGGTTGAGCCTCAGGGGTATCAGATGTGACTGTTTCAGCTCCGGGTGCTCAGGGGTGGAGCAGTGACCTGCGAAGCAGGAGATCACAGCACGGGCCTGGGTTTTGGGCTCCATCCCCAGTGTGGGGTGTGCCGGAGGCAGCCTGTGGCCTCTCTTTCTCTCCCTCTCCCTCTCCCTTCCTCTCTCTCTAAAAATCAATAAAAAACATTAAAAAAAAAAAAAAAAAAAAAAAAAAGAGTGACAGGCTCCCAGAGGAGAGCCGCCGTCGTAGGCAGCTCAGCGGGCTGCGGTCCGCCTGCCAAACCCGGACCTGCGGCCGCCCCGGTGCAGGCAGGCCTCAGGCTCGTGCTCCTCTCATTTGTGTCTTGATTCTCTTTAATAACGGGCCCTTTCTGAGCCTGTCTCAGCACCGGGCGGGATTGTGGTGGTCCCAGCACCGGTCCTAGGAGTCACGCTGCTGTCCACCCCGTGTCCGGGTGGGAACCCCGAGCTTCAGAGAGCTGAGACCGTCTCGGGGACGTGCAGCAGTGACCAGTAACCGGGAGGCAGGCCTCCGGCTGGTACCCCACTCGCTGTCTTCTTACTCCCACCTGCAGCCAGTGCCCATCCCCATCGCTAGCTTAGCAGATTACAGGAGGAAGGGGTGCCCAGGGCAATCCTTGTCATGTGACAGAACATGAGGTTTAATTTGGAGCTGGGGATGTTCTGTGACTATACTGCCCTCCCTTGAATATGAGCCCCTGTGCACCCACCCCATCGGAAACAACCTCACGTGAGGACAGAATGGAGTTAGTGCCACTGAAGGCCCTTGTCTGCCCCCCGGCCCCGCTGTGTCTGGTGTCCCCAGAAACCCCCACTGGTCACGGTCCTCCCCTCGTGCAGATACTGGAAGGCCTGGAGCCGGCCTGCCCTAGGGGAGGAGGTGCCTGGAGGCCACGAGGGTCAGGCCTCTCCACCCAGGTTGGCTCAGGGGACCTCCTAACACAGGGGTCCTCAAACTTTTTAAAGTGGGGGCCAGATCACGGTCCCTCAGAGAGCTGGAGGGCCGGACTATATGAACTACTAATTCCTACTGTAACACCTCGGCTGCGCTCACTGCCCAAAAAACCTGGCGGGCCGGATCAGACTCCTCTGCGGGCTGCATGTGGCCCGCGGGCCGTAGTTTGAAGACCCCTGTAACATCATCTTTGCTCCCCCTCCCACCTTCCCCCTGGCCCCTCCTGACCTCACAGAGGGGCCCCAGGAAGGGCTCAGCGCCTGGACTGCGGGCTGTTTGGTCTCCTCCCAGACTCCCAGGTCCTTCCCACTCCGTTCTCTCAGAGGCTAACCCTGCCCCACCCGCACCCCAGTCTAGTTTATCATCTTTAAAAATAGGTTTTTTACTGACTTTTATGGAGAGGAAAGGAGAGGGAGAGAGATAGAGACCCATGGGAGAAAGAGACATTGCTGTGAGAGAGAAATATTAAACAGCTGCCTCCTGCACACACCCCCCCCCCCCTTACTGGGGACCCAGCCTGAAACCTGGGCATGTGCCCTGACTGGGAATCAAACCAGTGCACTGGACGCCGCCCAACCGGCTGAGCCGCCCCGGCCAGGCCAGTTGTCGTTTGGCAGAAAAGGAGAGGACAAGGTGACCAGCAGCCTGCTCCAGCCTGGAGTCCTGGCGTACAGAGTGGAGAGCGTGCCGGTGCCAGGCGACATGGCTCGCAGTCATGCCTCTGGCTTGGGGGCACGGGGGTTCTGTGAAGTTACTGATATTCCTGGCGTATGGGGGTGTGGGAAGGTATTTCCCTCCCCGGTTCCTGCAGGACCACCAGCCACTCTCCCACACACCCTGGGGGCCTCTCCTCTGGCTCCACAGCAGCGCCGCCCCTGGGGTAGCATCCACCTGCGGCTGTTAGAACAGATCCCTCTCAGCGCCGCTCTCCCTCTGGCTGGAGGTTTCGGGCCAGGCACTCGTCTTCCTGCATTAGCGAGTGCCCGTAAATGCCCGCTAGGAAGGGTTCCCAGGAATCGAGGGACAGAAACACGCCTGGTAAAGGGGCTCCATGCACAGGTGTGTGGGTTGCCTGGCTCTGAGCCCACTGGGCCTCCCAGGTGGCCGGTCCAGGCAGGGGGAGCTTGTGAACAGTCTGGCGGGGACGCTGGGGGACAAGCTTGAGGAGAGCCGGGTGAGTGGGAGGGGCTGGCACATCACACCAGGGCTGACTGGGCGCTGTGAGGAGCTGGGTCTCCCTCTCGTTCCAAAGGGAGTCTCTGGTGCAGCACGATCCACTTCTTGGAAAATGGCCGTCATGATACGGATGAACGGACTGGACGCGGCTGAGTGGAAAGTCAGGACCAGCTGTGGTTTTTGCACAACTGAGGCCGGATGTGACACTGTCTGGTGATGAGAATCGCATGCCCACTAAGACTTAGGTGGTGAAAGGGACGTGTGCATGAGAGAGAGAGAGCCCGCACATCCCCAAAGGGTGGACAGAGGAGGAAACAAAGCTTAACAACGCGCCCTCCAGGTAAACACGGAGGCACTCTGCAGACGGGAACTAAGCAGCCAGGGGTGGATTGGTTTTAAGTGGGTAAGTTTAGAAGAAAACACGTTTCTCTGAGATACGTGTGAGACCTGCAAGTGGACGTGTCAGAGGAAGCAGCAGGCTGTGTAGGTGCCAGATGGCACTGTAATAAGGCGATTTTTGTAAATTGCCCTCATCTTACTGTCCACCATGCTATTTGTTGTTGCAGAACCAAGTCATCCAACACCTAACAGCTTCCAATGGCAAACGTGAATGACCTCAAGTTTCTGAGGGTCTGGAGTCCGAGTGGCTTAGCTGAGAGATTCTGGCCCAGGGCGTCTCTTGAAGTTTCCTTGTGTTTGTGTAAATCAGGAAATGGATTTAGCCAGATTTTGGTGCTGTAGGCAGGGGCAGTTTAAAACAATGTTTAGAAAGTTATTTTACAAAGATCAGGGAGATAACTGTAGCTTAGTGGGATGAATAGACATGCATTTTTATGTCCAATAAATTTTTTGCAGTGATCAAATAATCACTTAAACAGCAAAGATGAGTTGTGAAAGTAAAAAGAAAGCAAGCTCGTTGAGTGGCCTGAGGAGGAAGCAATCTGGATATAAATCTTAGTCACGTTCATTCATTCATTCATTCATTCACTCACTGACTTGGCAAATATTTAGGAAGGGCCTGCTGTGTGCCAGGCACTGTGCCAAGTCTCCCTGAGATGTGAGCGCTCAGCCGTGCCTGAGTCTGACTTCCTTGGCGCGTGGAAATCCGCCTGAGCAGACACTCGCTGTGCGGCTCGTTCAGGTGCAGCAGCATCGCCCAGAGCAGGCCCGGCGGGGGGCCCGCAGGTGGGAGTGTGCTGGCGGAGCTGGTGCAGGGTTTGCTTTTGTTACCGAACGGTGGCTGGTGTGCGGCCGTAGTCGACAGGTATGTGTGTGTGTCTGTGTGCGTGTGTGTGTGATTAACTCATTAAACGTACCCTGGAGTATGTTACCAGCTAGTGGGAAGATTAGCTGCTACTAAATTCAGTGGACTATGGAGCCTGGAGTGTGAGGACTGCCCGGGAGCTCTGGGGACCCACAATCCCATTGAGACAAGTGTGATGTAGAGGTGACCTAGGGGGTGTTGTGCTTGGACTGTCACACAGAGAACTTACAGACATGAGCACAGCCTTGGTTGGTGTGGCTCAGTGGATAGAGTGTCGGCCTGCAGACTGAAGGATCTCGGGTTCAATTCTGGTCAAGGGCACGTGCCCAGGTTATAGGCTCAATCCCTAGTAGGGGGTGTGCAGGAGGCAGCCAGTCAATGAGTCCCTCTCATTATTGATGTTTCTATCTCTCCATCTCCAATCCTCTCTGAAATCAGTAAAAAAGAAATAATAATAATAAATATATATATAATTATATATATATTTAAAAATAATATATATTATTTTAAATAATAATATATATAATATATATGGTTTTGGTTTTTTTTTTTAAAAGAATATGAGCACAGCAGAACATCCTTGAACTAACAAGATATTTCATCGTCACTTAAGACAACTGACTCATGTTTCTATTCGACATTCCACCTCCTCCCATGTGTGGTGAAGCTGACATACATTCATGTGTTTGTTAAATAGGTAATTTTATGCTCCCATCATGGGCCATAAAGTGGTCACGTTCGACATCTCCGCCATCAGAGGCCTGTGGGAGACGCGCGTCAAGAAGCACAGAGCATGGCAGAAGCAGGAGGCCGAGCGGCTGGAGAGGAGCGCCCTGGAGAAGTAGGTTTCTGTGCCGGGGAGCCGCTTCGGAGCGGCCGCAGACGGGGCTGTGCCTGGAGGGGCGGGGTGTCTCTCCTGGGCCCTCTCTCTGTCGGTGACCCCGCTTTCTGACCTTCGGATCCTCACGCTGTGGCCCAGCACGGGCATTCGGTTTCTGTAAAGCAGCACCCACAACTGTAGGGACTCGGGGACCCCGGGTGCCGTGCGAGGCGGCCCAGGGCAGGCAGCGATGAGGCGCTCCGGTCCGCTGCGGCCGGTGCTGGGCCAGGGGCCCCGGAACCCCATCCTGGGTGAGCCAGGTGCCGGCGCTCTGTCAGCACCGCAGCCTCCCAGGAGCTGGGCGCCCGGCCGGCACCTTGTGTGGTGCCAGTTTTATGCGATTGTAGGGGTGAGTTTGTAGGCTGACTGCTCTCAGGTAAACACGTGTCAACGAAGACGAAACCGAGTGTCGTGGGAAAACTGTGTTTGTGGCAGATAGGAATCACACTGACAATCAAATTAACACTCCCCCAGACTGCGGAAAGTGCGGCAGCTGGGAAGGCTGCCCCCAGGTGCTGTGCATCCCATAACGGGCATCCCCTGTGGAGAGATCCAGCGGGCATTCCTGTGGATGCGTATGGGCGCGTGCTGGTTCTGAGGGGCAGATGGGGTCTGAGGGCAGGATGGGGTCTGAGGGGCAGGATGGGGTCTGAGGGGCAGATGGGGTCTGAGGGGCAGGATGGGGTCTGAGGGGCAGATGGGGTCTGAGGGCAGGATGGGGTCTGAGGGGCAGATGGGGTCTGAGGGGCAGGATGGGGTCTGATGGGCAGATGGGGTCTGAGGGGCAGGATGGGGTCTGAGGGGCAGGATGGGGTCTGAGGGGCAGATGGGGTCTGAGGGGCAGGATGGGGTCTGAGGGGCAGGGTGGGGTCTGAGGGGCAGGATGGGGTCTGAGGGGCAGGATGGGGTCTGAGGGGCAGATGGGGTCTGAGGGGCAGATGGGGTCTGAGGGGCAGGGTGGGGTCTGAGGGGCAGGATGGGGTCTGAGGGGCAGGATGGGGTCTGAGGGGCAGATGGGGTCTGATGGGCAGGATGGGGTCTGAGGGCAGGATGGGGTCTGAGGGGCAGATGGGGTCTGAGAGGCAGGATGGGGTCTGATGGGCAGATGGGGTCTGAGGGGCAGGATGGGGTCTGAGGGGCAGGATGGGGTCTGAGGGGCAGATGGGGTCTGAGGGGCAGATGGGGTCTGAGGGGCAGGGTGGGGTCTGAGGGGCAGGATGGGGTCTGAGGGGCAGGATGGGGTCTGATGGGCAGGATGGGGTCTGAGGGGCAGATGGGGTCTGAGGGGCAGATGGGGTCTGAGGGGCAGATGGGGTCTGAGGGGCAGGGTGGGGTCTGAGGGGCAGGATGGGGTCTGAGGGGCAGGATGGGGTCTGAGGGGCAGGATGGGGTCTGATGGGCAGATGGGGTCTGATGGGCAGATGGGGTCTGAGGGGCAGATGGGGTCTGAGGGGCAGGATGGGGTCTGAGGGGCAGGATGGGGTCTGAGGGGCAGATGGGGTCTGAGGGGCAGGATGGGGTCTGAGGGCAGGATGGGGTCTGAGGGGCAGGATGGGGTCTGAGGGGCAGGATGGGGTCTGAGGGGCAGATGGGGTCTGAGGGGCAGGATGGGTCTGAGGGCAGGATGGGGTCTGAGGGGCAGGATGGGGTCTGATGGGCAGATGGGGTCTGAGGGGCAGATGGGGTCTGAGGGGCAGGATGGGGTCTGAGGGGCAGGATGGGGTCTGAGGGGCAGATGGGGTCTGAGGGGCAGGATGGGTCTGAGGGCAGGATGGGGTCTGAGGGGCAGGATGGGGTCTGATGGGCAGATGGGGTCTGAGGGGCAGATGGGGTCTGAGGGGCAGGATGGGGTCTGAGGGCAGGATGGGGTCTGAGGGGCAGATGGGTCTGAGGGCAGGATGGGGTCTGAGGGGCAGGATGGGGTCTGATGGGCAGATGGGGTCTGAGGGGCAGATGGGGTCTGAGGGGCAGGATGGGGTCTGAGGGGCAGGATGGGGTCTGAGGGGCAGATGGGGTCTGAGGGGCAGGATGGGGTCTGAGGGCAGGATGGGGTCTGAGGGGCAGATGGGGTCTGAGGGGCAGGATGGGGTCTGAGGGGCAGGATGGGGTCTGAGGGGCAGGATGGGGTCTGAGGGCAGGATGGGGTCTGAGGGGCAGATGGGGTCTGAGGGGCAGGATGGGGTCTGGGGGCAGGATGGGGTCTGAGGGGCAGGATGGGGTCTGAGGGGCAGGATGGGGTCTGAGGGGCAGATGGGGTCTGAGGGGCAGGATGGGGTCTGAGGGGCAGGATGGGGTCTGAGGGGCAGATGGGGTCTGAGGGGCAGGATGGGGTCTGAGGGGCAGGATGGGGTCTGAGGGGCAGGATGGGGTCTGAGGGGCAGGATGGGGTCTGAGGGCAGGATGGGGTCTGAGGGGCAGATGGGGTCTGAGGGCAGGATGGGGTCTGAGGGGCAGATGGGGTCTGAGGGGCAGGATGGGGTCTGAGGGCAGGATGGGGTCTGAGGGCAGGATGGGGTCTGAGGGCAGGATGGGGTCTGAGGGGCAGGATGGGGTCTGAGGGGCAGATGGGGTCTGAGGGGCAGGATGGGGTCTGATGGGCAGGATGGGGTCTGAGGGGCAGGATGGGGTCTGAGGGGCAGGATGGGGTCTGAGGGGCAGATGGGGTCTGAGGGGCAGGATGGGGTCTGAGGGCAGGATGGGGTCTGAGGGGCAGGATGGGGTCTGAGGGGCAGGATGGGGTCTGAGGGGCAGGATGGGGTCTGAGGGCAGGATGGGGTCTGAGGGCAGGATGGGGTCTGAGGGGCAGGATGGGGTCTGAGGGGCAGGATGGGGTCTGAGGGCAGGATGGGGTCTGAGGGGCAGGATGGGGTCTGAGGGCAGATGGGGTCTGAGGGGCAGGATGGGGTCTGAGGGCAGATGGGGTCTGAGGGCAGGATGGGGTCTGAGGGGCAGATGGGGTCTGAGGGCAGGATGGGGTCTGAGGGGCAGATGGGGTCTGAGGGGCAGGATGGGGTCTGAGGGGCAGATGGGGTCTGAGGGCAGGATGGGGTCTGAGGGCAGGATGGGGTCTGAGGGCAGGATGGGGTCTGAGGGGCAGGATGGGGTCTGAGGGGCAGATGGGTCTGAGGGCAGGATGGGGTCTGAGGGGCAGATGGGGTCTGAGGGGCAGATGGGGTCTGAGGGGCAGATGGGTCTGAGGGCAGGATGGGGTCTGAGGGGCAGGTTGGGGTCTGAGGGGCAGGATGGGGTCTGAGGGGCAGGATGGGGTCTGAGGGCAGGATGGGGTCTGAGGGGCAGATGGGTCTGAGGGGCAGGATGGGGTCTGAGGGCAGGATGGGGTCTGAGGGGCAGATGGGTCTGAGGGGCAGGATGGGGTCTGAGGGCAGGATGGGGTCTGAGGGCAGATGGGGTCTGAGGGCAGGATGGGGTCTGAGGGCAGGATGGGGTCTGAGGGGCAGGATGGGGTCTGAGGGGCAGATGGGGTCTGAGGGCAGGATGGGGTCTGAGGGCAGGATGGGGTCTGAGGGCAGATGGGGTCTGAGGGCAGGATGGGGTCTGAGGGCAGGATGGGGTCTGAGGGGCAGATGGGGTCTGAGGGGCAGATGGGGTCTGAGGGGCAGATGGGTCTGAGGGGCAGATGGGGTCTGAGGGCAGGATGGGGTCTGAGGGCAGGATGGGGTCTGAGGGGCAGATGGGGTCTGAGGGGCAGGATGGGGTCTGAGGGGCAGATGGGGTCTGAGGGCAGGATGGGGTCTGAGGGGCAGATGGGTCTGAGGGGCAGATGGGGTCTGAGGGGCAGATGGGTCTGAGGGCAGGATGGGGTCTGAGGGGCAGATGGGGTCTGAGGGGCAGATGGGGTCTGAGGGCAGGATGGGGTCTGAGGGGCAGGATGGGGTCTGAGGGGCAGATGGGGTCTGAGGGGCAGATGGGGTCTGAGGGGCAGATGGGTCTGAGGGGCAGGATGGGGTCTGAGGGCAGGATGGGGTCTGAGGGGCAGATGGGGTCTGAGGGGCAGATGGGGTCTGAGGGGCAGATGGGTCTGAGGGGCAGATGGGGTCTGAGGGCAGGATGGGGTCTGAGGGCAGGATGGGGTCTGAGGGGCAGATGGGGTCTGAGGGGCAGGATGGGGTCTGAGGGGCAGATGGGGTCTGAGGGCAGGATGGGGTCTGAGGGGCAGATGGGTCTGAGGGGCAGATGGGGTCTGAGGGGCAGATGGGTCTGAGGGCAGGATGGGGTCTGAGGGGCAGATGGGGTCTGAGGGGCAGATGGGGTCTGAGGGCAGGATGGGGTCTGAGGGGCAGGATGGGGTCTGAGGGGCAGATGGGGTCTGAGGGGCAGATGGGGTCTGAGGGGCAGATGGGTCTGAGGGGCAGGATGGGGTCTGAGGGCAGGATGGGGTCTGAGGGGCAGATGGGTCTGAGGGGCAGATGGGGTCTGAGGGGCAGATGGGTCTGAGGGGCAGATGGGGTCTGAGGGCAGGATGGGGTCTGAGGGGCAGATGGGGTCTGAGGGGCAGATGGGTCTGAGGGGCAGATGGGGTCTGAGGGGCAGATGGGTCTGAGGGGCAGATGGGGTCTGAGGGCAGGATGGGGTCTGAGGGGCAGATGGGGTCTGAGGGCAGGGGAGGGCACTGCCCAGTGACGGCGCCTCGCCTGCCTTAGGATAAAGGAGGAGTGGAACTTCGTGGCCGAGTGCCGCCGGAGGGGCGTCCCCCAGGCCGCCTGCCGCAGGAACGGCTTCTTGGACACCAGTGAGCGGCTGCTGGACAAGCTCGAGAGGAAGTTGCTTCTGCGGCAGAGCTCGCCTCCCGGGGGCAGGGACGGAGGCAGCAGCAAGTTCGTGTTCGAGCTCTCGGGAGAGCACTGGACGGTGAGTCGAGGTGTTCCTGCCTCTGTGGCCAGTGGCGGCCAGCGCAGTGCTGAGGCCCCGATGGCCGCCGCTAAGCTGAGCTCAAGGCCTTGACCTTGGCCGGTGAGCGCTCTTGCTTGAGAGGGTCTGCTCTGACCCTGGCTGGTGTGGCTCAGTGGGTGGAGTGTCGGCCTGTGGACGGAAGGGTCTCTGGTTCTATTCTAGTCAAGGGCACACGCCTGGGTGGCGGGCTCGATCCCCAGTATGGGGCATGCAGGAGGCAGCCCATCAATGATTCTCTCTCATTGATGTTTCTCTCTCCCTCTCCCTTCCTCTCCGAAATTAATAAAAAAATACATTTTTAAAAAGAAACCGAGAGGGTCATCTCGGAGTCAGGTTCTCGAGGCTCCTCCTCCACGCAGGCGCAGGGAGGTGGCTCCCGTGGACTCCGCGGAGCCTGGTTGCAAGTCCTGTCTTCTGTCCGTCTTTCCCTCCTGCACACTCTTACAAACATTCAGTGCATGTTTATCAGTTATTTGAAAAGCAAGTAGAGAGGAAGGAAATGCAGGCCACATCGAATCGTCGGGTGCATGGACAGGCTGTATTTTAGATGTTACATGCACGTGTAAACCAGAAGGCACACTGTGGCTGTGGCTGTGAGCCTGCTTGTAGGTGCTGGCCAGGCATCTGACTTGAATAATAAATATCACCAACTCACGGCAGCTCTGAGTTTGGCTCATCCCTTAAGGCGCGATGAGTGACCACACAGTGTGTCTGCTTTCTCCCTGAAATGCCGGGAGCTGCAGTCACCGCTGACGCTCTCTCGCACGTGCCCTCTCGCGTCCGGCTTTTACAATGACCACGCGTGTTCCTGGGCTTGGTGTGCGCTTGGCCACGTTGAGGTCCTGGCGCCAACCACTCACCCACCTGTTCCAGGAGCTCCCCGACTCCCTGAAGGAGCAGACGCACCTGAAAGAGTGGCACATCAGCCACACCCGGATCGAAACCATTCCTGCCTACATCAAGCTCTTCCAAGCGATGAGGATTTTGGATCTGCCAAAAAACCAGCTCTCCCATCTTCCTGCTGAAATTGGTATGTCTCTCGGCAGAGCCAGGCCTCCGCGAGCAGGCAGCCGGCGGATGGGCACCGCGCCCGTGGGAACTCCCCCCTCCCCCCCAGGAAGCCGCCAGGCGGGCGTGCTCCTGTCCCCAGCTGCTCGGTCACTGTCTCCTTTGGGCGGTGACGCCACGGTCTCTCCGGCACACACAGACCTTGGCCAGGTCTCAGAATCCAGAAGTCTCACGAGTGAGCAGAGCTGTGTTTAGGGATTTTTCGTTCTCTTTCGGTCATTCCCCCCCTTTTATCTGGTGACAGGCTGTTTGAAGAACCTGGAAGAACTCAACGTGAGTTTCAACCATCTGAAGAGCATTCCTCCAGAACTGGGGGAGTGTGAAAATCTGAAGAAACTGGATTGCTCTGGAAATCTAGAATTAACTGAGCTCCCATTTGACGTAAGGAAGTAGCCGTTTCTGCACTAGGACTTATTTGGTGTATGATATGGGAGGGTCTGTAATATGGGGAGAAGCTTTGAAAAATGAAACCCATCTATATTATGTCACATTTTCCTGACATTTCATTCACCATCTACTGGCTATTATAAGGTCTTTACAATAGTCCAGGACCTGGTTTTTAGTTCAGAAATGCCATCAAAGGAAAACTAGGCAAAAAAAAAAATCCTGTTTTTATGCAAGATATTTGTATTTAATGCCTATTTAATATATGATGCCTATTTTCTGTAATACAGACCTGATCTATTTATCCACAATGGTGAAATACATTAAAAACAGCTGGAAATAAATAAACAAAGGGGGTATAATTTTAAAATTTCATATAACGAACACAGCTTGTAGGTAACTCAAGTAGTCCTACAGATAGCATTTAAGACGTCTGTGAATTGAAAAGTATTTATTAGTTTCCTTTGGTCTGTATTGACTGGATAAATGATTTCATATCATTTCCGGATACAATGGAGCAGATGAAAATGAATGGGTTTAATTGCCAAATAAAACTCAACAGGCCTCTTGTGTGGCAGAGATCAGGGTCTGATAGTCCTGCAGGCGATGAGCAGACTAAACACGGTATTGCTGGCAAGGTCCGGACAAGGCCTGGCTGCCGGTCACAGACCCGGGAGGGCCGTCAATCTCTTTCCTGAAAGCTTCTGTGTGTGGGAGGAGCTGGCTGCCTCTGTCCTCACCCATCTCGCCCAGCCAGGGCCTGACAGTGGTGCAGGGGAGGGAACACTGCCGAGGCCATGCTCCCTGCATGGCGGTGGCCGCAGGCCTCCCCAGTTTGGAAAAGGGCTCAGCCCCCTCGCACACGTTCAGGTTACCAGAAGCCAAGTCACCTCTGACCTTCCTTGCTTCCATGCCATCAGTCAGTCCTCTCAGGCAGGCCCTCAGCATCTGGCCACTGTCCAGCCCCCTCCCTCAACACCCTCGTCCAAGTCCAGGTTGTCTGTCATCTGGACTGGGACACGGCCTCCCCGGCTGGTCTCTCTGTTCCTTGTTCTCACCCCCTGTTTATGGAGGTGTCATTTACGTACAGAAAATCCAGTCGTCGTAAGCGAACATTTCACACACTACCTCACAGGGGAGATGCGTGGCCGCAACGGGTTTCCCCAGGCGAGGCTTATCCACTGCACTCGGATGTGCTCACCCTGGGATTCCCCCAAACGTGGGAAACTCGACAGCATGTTCTGTGGTGTGGAGGCCTGTGTTTGCGCTTTACCCTGAAGATATATAGATAATAAACAGATACACATGTTATCCACTCAGTGTTAAGATATTCCCGTCACCCCCTGAGAATTCCGGTTTGCCCATTTACGACATAAAAGGCATTGCTTACCTAGGAAACCACCAGCTCCGCACAGCAGCCACCGTGAGCCACCTGTCCGCACCGGCGTGGCGCCCCCTGGCCACACACGCTGTTCGCCCTCTTTCGCATATGGCACAGGAGTGCCTCTGGGAAGGGACCCCAGTGGAAAGTTATTAGTGGAACTTAACTCTCTCTCTTACAGAAGTAATTAGAATATCTTGTTGTTCCTTTCTAGTTAAGTAATTTGAAGCAAGTTACGTTTGTAGATATCTCAGCAAACAAGTTTTCCAGTGTCCCCATCTGTGTCCTGAGGATGTCCAATTTGCAGTGGTTGGATATCAGCAACAATAGCCTGAGTGACCTGCCACAAGATATAGACAGGTAGCTACTTGCCTTCTGAAGGTGAGGTGTATGAACTAGTTACTAACACCTTAAACGCCATAACCTTCTAAATTTGCTTAGCACAGAAGTGGTCTTTGACATCAGTTAATTCTCCAGAATTCATTGTTTCTAGGAAATGAGTTTGGTTCTTTATATAATAAGACAGTTTCTAGTCTACATCATACATGTACATGTATATATACAGGGATGGGCAAAAGCAGGTTTACAGTTGTGAGTATTCAAAACACAATTACTTAATTATCGTATTGTTTTTCATATGAGCAACTGTAAACCTACTTTTGCCCACCTGTATACGTTCACTTGAACGGATCTTCCTTGTTTTGGTGAACTGTAATTTAATTCGGTTCCCAATAGAATGGCATCATTCACTTTTCTTTACTCCACAGAAGTAGAAAATAAACTTATTACATATTGAATGGAAATATATCACTCTATGTTTAGGATATCATTGAGGGTAATTTTTATTAGTTTCACGTATTGATTTATTAGACATAATCTTTCAAACAAAATTGGGATGCTTATTAAGGTTTTCAAATTATATCTTTTTAGCTATTTCATTCATAAAAATAATAGTTTAACTGAATCCTATGTCATTCATTCATTCATTCATTCAGCCAATGTTATTCGTCGTCTGTAGGGCAGTTGGGCTTAAATTTGTGAATGAAACAAAACCTCTGGCCTTCTGAAATCTGCCGCCTTCCTTAGGACGTAGCATAAGACGCCGAAAGTGGCCTCGTCTGAAGGCCATCTCCGATTTCTGTTTTCTGCTCCTGCCACCTCTGCTGTGCAGCGATGCTTCCACAGGCTGTGAGAGTCCAGGGGAACTGCCTTGGTTTGAGCTATGAGTGGACTTTGTGAAATATTTATGGGGGTCTGTGAAGGTTGTGCAAATGGAGGAAAGGACAAAACGGAAGAGGGAGTCGCCAAGTTAGAATAAAACGAAAACCAGAGGAAAATGCAGGGAGCATTGTCGGCTCATTTCCTTTCCTGCACAGATTTCTTCTTGTTGTAAAGTTAGAAAACACAATGAGAGAGGAGTAACTACTCTCCAGATCTACAAAAGGAAACATTGGCTAAAGTTTGTTTATTTTCATAACCTCTTCCCCGTGCCCTGTTCACCCTTGGAATGAGGCAGACACTGGGAGGAATATATTTTTATTTTTTAAAAAAGTTTTCCGATGATGGTTTGCATTCAGCCCTTTTTGTATCAGTTCCCGGTGTACAGTAAAGCGGATAGACATCCACAGTGGAGGATACGCTGATTTCTTAGGCCCCTACTGCCTACTGCGCAGTGTGCATATGCTGCCGCTGTGTCTGTGTCTTCAAGCGGCCATGAAGTCAGTAAAAACAACATAAACACAGATGGTGTCACCTGGCAGGGATTTGTTTAATTTCCAAAGTTAGTTTTTCTCATAAGGGTCACATATAAAAAGTAAAGTAATCGGTGATTTCCGCCCGGACTGATTGGTTGTTCACGCGCGTGCCCTTGCTGGGAAGTGCAGTCCTGGGGCTGACCCCTTCTCCGTCTCGTAGGCTCAAGGAGCTGCAGACGTTCCTCCTGTATAAGAACAAGCTGACCTACCTTCCCTATGAGCTGCTCAACCTGAAGAAGCTCACCTTGTTGGCCGTCAGTGGGGACCATTTGGTGGAGCTCCCGACGGCCCTTTGCGACGCGTCCACACCTTTAAAGTGAGTAGACCACGGCCAGCGGCGTGGCTCAGCGGTGGAGCATCGACCTGTGAACCAGGAGGTCGAGGTTCGATTCCCAGTCAGGGCATGTGCTGGGGTTGCAAGCTTGATCCCCAGTAGGGGGCATGCAGGAGGCAGCTGACCAATGATTCTCTCATCGTTGATGTATCTGTCTCTCTCTCCCTTCCTCTCTGAAATCCATAAAGAAAATTATTTAAAAATAACTTTGACATAAGCCCGGAGCATCCAGGCCGGGAGCGGCCAGGCTCGGAGCGGCCGGGCCTGGGGCAGCCGGGCCCAGAGCAGCCGGGTCAGGTGCTGCCAGGCCCGGAGCAGCGGCTGCCAGGCTGGGAGCAGCCAGGCCTGAGCGGCCGGGCCCAGAGCAGCCGGGCCCAGAGCAACCAGGTTGGGAGCGGCAGTGGTCAGACCCGGAGCAGCTGGTTGTGGAACGGACCAGAGCAACAGAGGCCAGGCCCGGAGCATCCAGGCCCGGAACAGCTCGCTCCTCGCCTGCCCCCGCCCCAAGGCTACCTCTCAGACATGGCTGGAAACTTTTGCGGGAACTTGAGGGTCTGCTGAATCAAGTGATGAAGGCTTAGATCTGGATATGTTGAGTTAGTATAGCGCTGGGGTGTTGATCTGTGAGTGCCTTGTGCGGGGCCTGGATGAGGTTGGTTGACCTATTTGGAAATGTCTTTTGTGTGAAGTGTATCTTTGGGCATGTGGAGGTATTATTGATATGAGAAAATGCTAAGTAACTGATTTACTATCTGAAAAGGGATTTACTATCGGGGAAAGGGAGGGAGGAAGAGACTGAACATAAACTGTGCACCTATGGATGAGGACAATGGGGGAGGGGAAGGGCGGAGGGTGGGGTGGGAACCTGGTGGAGGGGGGAAGAAATGAGGAACCTTTGTAATAATATGAACAATAAAGATTGATTAAAAAAAAATAAACATGAATGCAGAACAAAAATAAAAAATAAAAAAAATAACTTTGACAGAGATCCTCATGGAGACACGTTCAGTAGAGGCATGTTCAGACACAAGACCAGGAGCAAGGAGCGTCTGGAGCTTTAGGACCTGTCTCAGATCCCAGTTCCCGGGAGTTCTGGTGCTTCTTTACAGGGTTTGGAAGGTTTTGGACAGTAACAGGAGGATTTGGGACTCAGGGTCTCTGTACATGCTGTGTGCTTGTGGGAGACACAGGGGCAGATGCCTGGGATTCCATTGTCTAGGCACCCAGGTTGTTAATCTCCCCATGACGAGGAGCAGTTCTTGGAAAAGGAGAACGGACTGCATCCCCGTCACTCCCACATCCCAGCTGCACAGCTCCCGCTGATCAGAATGCGCCTTCTCTGACCAGAGCAGAGCAGTCATGGTTAGCAGAGCAAGATTAGCATTTCTGCCCCAAACAGTGACTGACCCACGAAGACTGCCTGTGGGTTCAGGGAGTGACGAAGGGGAGGGCAAGAGACGGCTGCTTCAAATGAAAAGTGCCATTTCCTTGTTCAAAGTGTAACATGTGGTGACTTACTTAGATTAAAAAGTGGAGAATGACGAAATATAGGCAGATTGTTTTGGGGGTAGGGAAAGACAATAACAATTCAATGAAAGATTGCAAAGGGAAAATCGAGTGGATCTATATTAGAATTAAAACCTTTTTGCTTTCTCTATATTTAGACATTAAATACAATAAAAGGAAAACAAACTGGAAAAAACATATATGCTAAAATAGGACAGGTATATGTGAATAAGCCACATGTACATATCGCATGTAACCTTCTAAAGCCAATTAGGATGATTTTTGTTAGGTTTGATCTTCGCCTCCCCCCAAAATAAAACTGGGAAAAAAATACAAACATTTATGTATTTAATTCACTCATTAAATAATCTTTGTGTGTGTGTATGTGTGTGTGTGTGTGTGTGTGTGTGTGTGTATGTGTGTGTGTTAATCCTCACCTGAGGATATTTTTTCTTTTTAAAATTTATCATTGTTGTTAAAGATATTACAGTTGCTCCCTTTCCTTCCCCGTTGACCCCCTCCCCAGGTCTTCCCCGGGCTGTGGGCTGTCCATGGGCCATGCGTGTATGCATGTCAGTTCATTGATCAACCTCCACACCCCTCCTGCTTCAGTGACCTGGATTTTTTTTGTCAGTTTATTTTGTAGAAATACCTCTTTTATGGGGATTTTATTTGATTTCTTTTTAGTTAAGCCTGGTTTAAGAGTTGATGTACTTTCCTCTGGCAAGCACCATCCTGCTGTTTTTGTTCCTAAGTTTCAGTTTTATATCCCAGCAGAAGATTTGACTGGGTGGTGGGCACACTGTGAAATATACAAATTTTGTAACATAGAAATCCACACATGAAACATATATGTTCCAGTTGACCAGTGTCACCCCCATCCATTTAATAAAAAAATAAATAAGTAAACAGTTGCTGTCACTAACCGGGAGTAATACCAGCACAGGAAGGCATCACAAGTTGTAAGGATCCGACTGAGAGAAGTGTCACCTTTTGGGCTCCTGCCCATGGCCCTCCTTTTGGGCTCCTGCCCATGGCCCTCTGTCTGTGGCTGAGTAGCTCTCATCTCCCATCAGGCCTCTGGACAGTCTCTTCCTGATACTAATTCTGTATCCCTGATGGATTGTTCCATAGTGGAATCCACTGGTGGTGATAATTCTATGGTCAACTGTGACTTTCCAGAATAAGTGAGAACTTGTAATTTAGGACCACAGCGGCTGACTTCCTACAGGAGGGATTTCGCAGTTAAGAATGCACAAGGGAAAATGTGATATTGTCTGTGTTTTCTTGAATAGATTTGTAAACCTTATGGACAATCCCATTGATAATATTCAGCGTCAAGATGGTGAAGAAATGATGGAAAGTGAACAAGATCGTCAACACTTTGATAAAGAATTTATGAGAGCCTATATTGAAGATCTTAAAGAAAGAGGTAGGTTACTCATATTTAAAATATTTTAAATGAATATACAAAATTCCATTAACTCATGCAATACTTATATATACATGATTTATTGATAAAAGTAAAATTGACAGAAAGTTAATTGGTTAGGGGCAGTTTACTTCCTAAATTACCTTTCCATTTACCAAAAACAAAAGATATCTTTCCTTAAAATATTTGATTTGCCTAGTGCACTTGAGTGTTTGATACACCATCGACTATTTTACAGAGAAACACATACTTAAAACATGAGGGTTGCATTGTTAGTTGTATATGAGTTTTTAACTAAATGACATTGACAACAGTATCCTACTTAATGGGATAATAAGATTCTATTTCAAAACCCATTTAAATTCAACATTAGAAAAAGTCATCTCTTATGTAAATCAGGGTATACCCATATCAAAACCACAAAATGGAAAGCACAGAGGGCAGACGAGTAACTCACCATCCGGTCTGAGCTCACAGAAGAGTGTGGAGGTGCAGAAAGTCCGATTTCCAGAGTCTTCCGTCACAAGAATGTTGATCAGAAAAAAGGCTCTAGTCCTGTTCTGGTCAGGTAGTCACACACCATAAGGAAACAGAATGGCTGAGTATGTATTTTCCTTTTGTTACAGAATCTGTTCCCAGCTATACCACCAAAGTGTCTTTTAGCCTTCAGCTCTGATGCCATCCGTCAGAAGTCCTCAGAACCTCCCTGTCTGTGCAGCTGTGAATCTTCGTGCTGTGGGCCATGTCCTCTGGGAGTGAGGAAGCAGCTAAGATCCACGGTCATGACTTCGGGAAGATGACTTTCAAATTCCGAGTGTATGAATACTTCTCTGTGGACTGGGGAATTGATCACTGGTTTTATAGATTTATATTTAAAGGCTCATTTGCATACACTTGTTTCCATTTTATGCACATTGAATAGTTTAGAAATGCATTATTAAAAAAAAATTGTAACTTAGTCCAATTCTGAAGGTGGGTTGTTTTCAGGCATCAGGGATAGAGAGTCAGTGAAAGAGCATTTCTATTGGATGAATCCAGATCAGAGTTTATTTTATTTTTTGATTTTGAAGGAGTTTTAATGCATTATTTCTTTTTAATGAGAATAATTGTTCTTGGGTTTATACAAATTGCTATTCCCGTATGTTTTAAATTGCGAGTGTGGGTGTGGGGAAGCAGGGGACTTGGTTGGAAGATTTGTAAGGAGGAAATAGGTCAGAACCTCCAGGGAGAGCTGGCTGAAGGCCTCCGCCCGTGCCTTGACTTTTCCGAACAAGTCTGAGCCCCCGTGTTTACTGGACTCTTTATGCTTAGTCTTTAGATGTCGGGACTTAAAGGACACAGTGTCTTCTCAAGGATGCTACCCTGCTGATAGTATCTAATAGTTAATTTTAGTTCAAGCTTTTGTTACAATAAAAGCCTGAGGAGGTAGGCAAACGGGGTGGTTTGGTTTCTCCAGCCAAGCAGTCTCTCTTTCACAGCAATCGTATGTCAGAGTTAACTGGAGGCCTAGAGCAGGAACTCATGCACAGGTGGGGTTTCTCGGCCTGGCCAGCGATCAGGGCTGATGGGGGCTGCAGAGGTTGGCGGGGAAGAGGGGGAGGGGCTGCAGGAGGTTGGCTGTGGGAGCACACTGACCCCCAGGGAGCAGCTCCTGTGGTGAGCATCTGCCTGCTGGTGGTCAGTGCGTGTCATAGTGACCGGTAGTTTGGTCCTGCAGTGGCTTGGTCACTTAGGCTTTATATATAAGAAGAGTAGTGCGTTTTCTGTACTTATTTCACGTTCTTTAATATCCCCACACAAATACATTATTGAATACGATGCTTGAAGAGTTATTATTTTGCCCCCCTGCCCCTGGCTGCTAGTTCCACACGTGTCTGCACCTCGCACCCCCAGTTCCTTCCCACCTTCGGCCTCCAGTCCTGGGCTGCCCTGCCTGCTTTGGAAGCCCTGGCCCAGGGCAACGGCCAGCCCAGAAGGGAGCCAGTCAGGTGGTCCCCGGAGGACGTGGCACCGGATTGGAAACGCGAGGTTTGCGGTGGAAAAGGCGTTTCAGTGAAGCTGTGCCGAGTAGGCTGCCCGGACGCGGGCCGTCCGGGGATGGGAAGGGCCGGTTCCCACTGCTGCTCCTCTGCCCGGTATGTGAGCACGGACAGCACAGGACGCCGACACAGGACAGCCCGGGCCTCAAGGACCTCCCGCTTCCGGCAGGCCGCCTGCCTGGCCCTCTGTCCCCAGCGGTTCCCAGTGACTCCAAACAGCGAATCCATCACTTGTTTCAAAGGTTCCTCTGTGCCCTCCCCTCCCTACTTCCTCTCCCTTCGGGGAAGGCTTCGGAGGGTCCGCTATCCAACCCGTCCCGGCAGGTCCTGGGCACCCTGAGCTCCGAGCCCCGCTGTCTGGTGAGGCCGGGGCAGCCCTCTGACTGCCAGCGCTGGGCGTGGCCCAGGGGTAACGGGCCTGGCATGGCGAGCAGCCCGTGCCCGTCGCCTCCCAGACCTGCAGGTCCTGGTCACCTTCTCCTGTCGGAGCCCCAGCCGCAGCGGGCGCCCCACGCACCTGCTGGCTGCAGGCCTTGTCCCCGTGCCTCTCCTACTGCGGGGCGGCGAGGCGCTGGCTGCGCCCTTTGCCCAGGGGCACCTGCTGCCTCTGGCCACCCACGGGTGCCCGTACCCCCCCTCGCACCCGAACGCGCAGGGGCCGTAGGTCTGGTGCACTGGGCCCTGGCCTTGGAGCTCATTGCCTGCTTCGCCGGGGCGTGTCCGCGGTGCCCTCACAGGTGCACTGCAGGGCCAGCGCCTCCTGCACATTGACCGGCCTCACCGCCCCGCCCCGCCCCGTCCTGAGTCAGGCGCGAGGTCGCGTCCCCCAGCGCTCCCCCTGCCCCCATCGCTGCGTAGGAGCCGCATGGAGACAAAGAAACTATTTAAAAAAAACACAGACTATGTTTTCATTGATTTTAGAGAGAGACGAAGGAGGAAGGAGAGGGAGAGAAACATCAATGGAAAAGGGAAACATCCATCAGCTGCCTCTTGCATGAACCCCAACCAGGGACGAAATCTGAAACCTGGGCATGTGCCCTGACAAATCCAACCGATGTCCTTTTTTCACACAGAACCGCGGTCCACCAACGGAGCCACGCCGGCCACAGCAGTCCTACGGACGCGAACCTCCTTCCTGATTTACCCGTCTGACTATTTCTCATTCGCGGGCCGTACAACCTGTGACTTGGTGTTTTTACTGTTAATTTCTCTGTATTACTCTGGCTTTTTAAACTCGGCACCATGCTTTTGAGGTTCATATAGTGGTTGTAACAACTACCACCACCACCACCACCACCACAATGATTAGGATCACAATGATGGAACAGCAGCAAATTCCGAAATTGCAGCGCCTGCCATTCTGGGTGCTGTGGCGATCCAAACCCTCCCTTGGGGAATAGACCTCAACTATGCTCTCTGCCCGGCAGCTGGTGTTTGCTCTGGGACTCTTAGCCTGTGGGGGAGGGAACCTGGGGTGGGGCACTTCCCCTCCTGTGTGCCCTGTCGCCACACCCACTGTGGTGCTGCTCCGCACTGTGCTCTCTGCCCGGTAGTTGGTGTTTGGTCTTGGATTCTGAGCCCGTGGAAGCTCAGGGAACCCGGGGTTGTCCACTCCCCCTCCTGTCTTCACCCCGGTGTGCCCTGTCGCTGCATCCACTGCGGTGCTGCTCCTTGTGAGAGGTTTATCGATGGGAACCCCAGAGGTAGGTGTGCTACCTCTTCTTGTGGGAAGCGAAGGGGACATTGGTGATGGTTTGACTAGATCTAACTCACACTGAGCACAAAAGCCCTGGAGACACGCCTCACAATTGTCAGTGTCATGTGGCCCCTTAAGATAGATATCCTTGATTGTAGGGATATTCTCCATTGACTTAAATCGTTCTCCATAGCATTTCTTCAGAATTCGGAACACCAGGTTGTTCAGGATCCTTGAGACGTTCTCTTCCGTGAACTCTGGGACCTCAAATGGAGGCTCTGAGCACTTCTGACATCTCTGGGCAAAGATCCTCATCTTAACTTGGCCCGTGGACTCCCTCTTGTTCCAGTGCATGTGGCAAAGGACTTGAACTTGGGCAGAGGCCCAATTGCGAGAGCACCAGGAGCACGTGAACCTGTGGAGGCAGAAAATGAGACCCTCAGCTTGACTGGACCACGGGCTGAGCCGGAGGGAAGCAGGAGGGACCGATGTTACCGAGACTCGGTGGACTGGGTCCCGGATCAGTGTGGATGACGTGACCGAGTCCGTTGTTTCTATTGACAAGCTCGCGACCCACAGGTGTCTATCATCACGACAGGGGGTCGCCCACACACTCTCGGTGCCGAAGGGATCTCGGGCACCTTCTGCGTCCACGGGATCATGGTGGGTCAGGAGGGTGCAGCCTGGTGAAAGGCTAATTGCCCAGTGCAAGAGACCCCAGCGCTCCCGAGTTCTGCCAGGCCAGTGAGGACAGCACAGGAAGTCTGCGACCCCAGGGAGGGCCGTCACCTGACCAGCGGGGACCCTGGCCTTGGACTTGCAGCCTCCAGAACTGTGAGCCACACGTGTCTGTGGTTTATAAGCCGCTCATTCTGTGTTTGTTGTTGTGGCGGCTGTTTTTTAATAGGACTAAGATCCTGAGTCATAGAGCCCAGGTTAGGGCAGGAGGGACCCGGACAGTCCAGTGTCCCATGGAAAAGCATCGCTTTGCTCTCAGTTGCCCAGGCGCCCCCCCCCCCCCCAATGTCATTATTACCCGAGTGTGGCATGTCCGCTCTCTTCATTGCCCCAAGCCATTGCTCCAAGTGTTCCTCCTGCCCTGGCCTCAAAGAGGGCACCAGAGAGTGCCCCTTCCTCTCAGCAGGGAGGAGGGCAATGTTCTGACCTAAAGTAGCTGCACAAACACACGTCAGCACAGATGGAGAGAGAAGAAGGCAGGGAAGCACGTGGCAGCACCAGGATACGAATTGCAGGTGAGCAGAGGGCTGGGCACTAAATTGTCCATGGACTCCCCTCATGGCCCAGCCTGGCTGGGCAGTTAAGTTGGGGCCAGGTGACCAGTTGGCTGATGGGATGTGGGCTGAAGCGATGGGCGCTGCCTCCAGATCTGGCACGAAAGCCCTCGACTTCCCCGCTCTTTCCTTCTGTGCCATGGGGAGCTTGGGGCCATGTGTTAGGTTATTTGTCCCAACAGCCAAGCCCGGCCTTGCTGGGAGCACCTCGTCTGGAAGGTGAACCAGAGGGTTCTGGGAGGGAGTCAATCAAGGTTTCCCCTTTGTATCTTTTTAAAATTTTTATTTATGTTATTAATCCTCTCCCGAGGATATTTTCTCAGAGATCTTTAGAAAGAATGGGAGGGGAAAGGGAGCGAGAGAGAAACATCGATATGAGAGCTAGACACATCTATCGGTTGTCTCCCTCATGTGCCCAACCAGGGCTGGGGCCGAGTCTGCAAGAGAGGCATGTGCCCTTGACTGGAATCAAGCCTGGGACCCTTCAGTCCACAGGTTAACGCTCTATCCACTGAGCCAAAGGGACCAGGGCTTCCTTCTGTGTCTTGATTGGAGCCTCAGCTCACCAGGTGAAGGTGAGGCTGACAGGCAGGGAAGATACCCAGGAGCCCTGACCTCTGTGAGCGAGATGACCCGCTGGATCAAAGGGCCTGTGCCCTGCTCTTCGGAGCTACACTCCCTGCCCCATTCTGGGTCACGGCTGCGTGTTGGTGTGCCAGCTCAGAGTTTAAAAAAAAAAAAGGAGCTGAGACTTTGCTCAGCTGCTCCTGGTGCCAGCTCCCAACCGGAGAAAACTACAGGTTATGGGGAGGAGAGCTCAGTGTCCCCTTCCCAGTCCTCCCAGGAAGGGGCCGTGGGCAGGCAGCACGCCCCTTCCCCAGGCCCCGGAACCATCCTCCGTGCAGGTGGGCCCATGCTGGGTGCTGATGTCCCACTGGAAACCAGAGGCCTAGCCTTCGGATGCCTCTAAGGGTCCTGTTTTTACAGAGAGCCCAGCAGCTCAGAGTAGAGAGATTAAGATGGCTGCACGTGGCTCTGCCCCTCCTTGAGGGGGTCTCCTCAGTGCCCAGGGCCCCTCTTTTGTGGGCTCTGTGGTGGGTCCCTGGAGTCCCCCCTCCCCAGCCTTTGCATTTGCAGCAAGCCTTGCTATTCAGCTCTCCTGGGCCTCACTGCTCTTGACTCACCTTCAAAGCCTGATTTCTCCATATCTGGGCATCACCCCACGCCAGTGCCCGCTGCCCTGCTACTGTTTGGGGCTCATTGTAGTAAGAGAAAGATCGTCAATGAAGCTGCAATGTCGTGAGTGAGGGGCTCCTTCCTTTCCATAATCTTCAGTTTACGAGTACAAACAGGAACGGAATCAGAAAGGTAACCAGTATACAGAGTTTGGAACGAGGAAGGCTCTTCTGGAATGCATCCCACCCCATCCCCCACTCACCTGGCAAAGACCTGCTGCTGGTACTGGGTCCACCCTGGTTGCAGGTCGCTGGGCACGAGGCTGTTGTCTAGTGTCAGGGTCCATTGGTGCCATGGTCTCACCTCATGAATTAGTTCCTGAAACACTTTCTGCCACACCTGCACATCCTGCCCCTCGGCCGCTGGCATGGTGAGCGGGGCACCAGCCTCTCCGGGGCTCTGATGGGCCTCTAGCCGTTCCACTGCAGAGAGCACGGCTCACACCAGCTCCCTTTGTGGCCTGGCACGGGGCCTGCGGACCTGCTCTTTGCCCCAAAGGACAAAGTTCAGGTGAGTCAGCTCCACAGGGATTTCGAAAGACATGGAATGCCTGGTGTCATTCACCAAAACCCAGCAGAAGCCCTTAGGGCCTCACGACAGGAGGGTGGACCTCAGTCTGGCTCTGCTGCTCCCTCCCCTCAGCTTTTCTCTGGCAGCCCCTCCCACCCGCTCTCAGTGCAGAGCTTACAGAGGGACGGGTGGGGGAGAGAACCCCGGGCTGCCAGGCAGGGCCTCCTGGGTCTGGGCTCTGACCAGCTGGGGGACCAGGGACAGGCCACTTCAGGCTTTGGCCGGAGGAAAGGGCACCTTTGCCGGGAAGGTGCAGGCGTGCCTGGGGCAGAGAGGGGCCCACGAGCCAAGGCTGCTTGGAGCGTGACCAGAACTACTTCCAGGACCTTGTTTGAAACCCTCTGGGGTCTCTCAGAGGCCCTGACCCTAGAAACAGGTGCTCACACACCTGCATGCAAGCTGGCCTCCCAGCCTCCCGCCTGGCACAGCTGGCACTCCCTTCCTCAGGCCAGTGGCTGTGCCCCTCCCTCTTCTCTATCCGGCCCACAGGCCATCTGCTTGGAGCAGGGCCAGGGCTCCATGGGCACTCACTGCCACTCTCCGCGCACGGGGGTGGGGTGAGGAGCCGGTTCTGAAAGCATAGTGGCTGGCACTCGGCCTGGCTGACAACAAGCAGGGCAGCTCCTGCCTCTTGTCTCCGCTGAGACTGAGCTGCAGGCGTTCTGAAATGTTTATGATTGTTGATTTATTAGCATTAGTTCAGAATACCAATGATGTGAATTTTATTTTTTACTTAAAACCACATTAGCCTGGCTGGTGTGGCTCAGTGGTTGAGTGTTGAACTATGAACCAGGAGGTCACAGTTTGATTCCCAGTCAGGACAAATGCTTGGGTTGCTGGCTTAGTCCCCATTGTGGGGTGTGCAGGAGACAGCCTGTTGATGATTCTCTCTCATTATTGATCTCTATTTTTCTCTCCCCCTTCCTCTCCGAAATAAATTAAAAAAAAACAATCTTTTAAACACCATGAGGGGTTGTTGTGGAGTCGAACCCTGGAGTCAAAATAAGACCACCGGAGGCTGCCAATTGATTAAAAAAGCAGGCAAGGATTTATTGAGCTGGCCAGGACGTTCGTGAGAGCACCACACGCAGGTGGAGCACCGTTCCAGGTGTAGGCAGTCCTTTTAAAGGTCTAAACCACAGAATTTTCCTTTGTTCTGAATTCTAAATTCTAAATGCTGGGAACAGCCCACAGGGTCGTTCCCAGCCACATCATGCTGGACGTTGGAACGTGACCAATCTTGCGAAAGCAGATAGTAAAGAAGCACAACTGACATAGTTCATTTGCAGTTTCAACTCCTGGAGCTACTGTCAGTGGGAATCACTCTCCTGAGGTCCTGGGCCACAGGCACAGGAAAACTGCCTCAGCTTTCAGGTCTCAATCTTCATGTTTAAGCAAGTGAGTGAGTGCAGAAGCCAGAACAGCAGGGTTAAAATCTGAACAGCAGTGTTTACCTTCAGTGTGCCTGCTACCACACTCCTGGTCAGGAGGAATGAAAGGGCTGGGAAGAGTCCGGGGACAGGTGTGCCCAGGGTGGCAGGAAGGCTCAGCCCGGTTCTTCCATCCCGTGGTGACAGAGCAGCCCCTGGTGGCCTCTGGGGTGAAGGGTCTGTGCACTCATTCCTCACAGGGCACTCACTCCTCCGAGGGCACTGCCCTTCACCAGCCTGGGACAGGGCACAGGAGATGGAGGTCTGACCAGAGCCAGCGGGAGCGTGGCAGGAGGGACAACAGCTTCGACTGTGTGTGGCATCACCAGGGCAGACAGTGCAAGGTCCACAGAATAAAGAAAACACCCCGTGGCCGCCCTGTCCCGCTCTGACCTCACCTTCCCACAGCAGGAGCCAGGAGACTGCCCTTCTCTCCAGGAGGGTGTGGGCGCCCCTGGAGGCATCCAGGGGAAAGAGGCCGGGCCTTGGAAGCTCCTGGGTCTGTGAGAATGGGCACCACACAAGTCAGCAGCAGCAGTATCTCCTTGATTGGGATAATGCTCCAGAGAAGGGCCGTTTCTCATCTGTTTTTATACATCGCAGTCAAAGGAGGGCACCTAGGTGGGCTACATGAAATCCACTGGAGACAGATGAAAAAGGCAGGAGAAAGCAAAGCGGGGAAAACTCTGGGATTGGATAAAGAGCAAACTGATAGAAACATACTTAGGTGGCTGCAGGACAGTTAACAGTCAACAGCATGGAAGCAACAACAACGGAGGGATTTATGGCATCTGTCCTGGCACCAAGGCCCACTTGGTTGTGCCCCAGGGATCCAGAAAAAGGGAGTTACAAGTGACCCAGACATTTCAAGGGTGTGTCATCCTAGATGCAAGACAGACAGGCTCAGTTACGGTGAAGATTGACCTTGTCAGTGAAGATACCGGCCTAGAACGTAACTGCCCACCATCACTGCTTTTAGTTAAGGTTTAATTTCAGACCGTCCTTTGTGGTGACTTTAGGTCTGAGTTTGTAAGACTGCCACGCAGGCTCCACTGAGCTATCAGGTCAGCACGTGGCCTCTTCCGTCCACATTTCCAAGGGCGGTTGTGTCACCCACTAGCCAAGCCCCTCGCACAGGTGGTAGCCTGGGTCTCAGTGAGCTCATCTGTGAAATGGGGATACAGAGACTCTCTTTGTGCCGCTGTGAGGATTGTGTATGAAATGGCTGGAAAGGGCACCTGGCACTTAGTAGCCGCTCACTGAATGGGAGCTGCTGTGGCCGTGCCCCGCCCCCTCTGTGCGCCCTGCTCCCATGCCACCCACCCCGGGAAGTCCTCCCAGGCTCTCCTCCCGTTTCCCATTCTTTCCACCCCTCGGTCCGGCCTCAGGCCTGAGGTGGTAATAAGGACCGAGAAGATCCACTGTCAGCGGTTGTGGGACTCTTGTCAAGTCCGCTGGCTCTGTGGCTCCGGTTTCTTGGCTTTACCGAGCTGGTGCATTGATGGCATTTCCGCCCCTGTGCTAACCAGTCTGAGGTCCTGTGACCCTCATGCCTCCGCACTCCCAGTCCAGCTTCCTCTGGGGAGGGGTCCTACCTTTCAGAACCGAAGCTCCATCCTCCCACGGACAAGAGGGTCTTCAGGTTGGGGTTCCTGTGGGGCAGGAGGAGGCGGGAGGCAGGTGCCAGAAGTGCTGAGACACCGGGTGGCCCCAGGTTTGGCTTCCAAGGTCCTTCCAGCCCCGAGATCGGACTCAGGCGGGCTGCCAGGATATTGGAATTGGAGCTGCAGCAAGGTCCATGTCCTGGAGAGATGCCCTCAGTGGAGTGACAGCGGCCTCCCTTCTCAGGGCCCTTTTCTCCAGCCGCCTCCGTCAGCCCCGAAGCTCATGCTCACGGGCACCAGAATGGGTGCTGCCGTTGGAGGGAATCTTGGCTCCACCCACTGGCGCTGGCTACCCCAAAGGAAGCCAGTCTGTGGAACCCCACATCTCCCTCTCTTTGTGGAGGTTCTCTGGACCCTGCCCCTGCCATGGACTTTAGGTGCACAGGACCAGTCAGCAAAAAGGCACCGCATGCTCAGGGAGCCTTGTCCATCTTTCTCAAGAGTCCCAGCCAACTGCAGGTGCTGCTCAGAGACCTGGCTCTCCCTTTAGCAGGGAATGTAGCTTCAGGGAGAACATACAAGCCTTTTCTATCTCCTGAGAGGGGAGCACCCTGGATACCCCACCGGTCCCAGTGTGATTACAGAGGCCCTTATAAGGGGCGGCAGTAGGGTCAGAAGCGGACAGATAGGTGAGGCTGTGCTGCGGGCTGTGGATGACGGATGCCAAAGGAGAGGCACGTCTTGGGGGAGGCTGCAGTGTCATTGTGGGCTTGTCCTCCCCGCAGTTGTGGATGCCAAGCATCAGGTCCTGCAGGTTCTGGTGGAACATGCGGTTGATATGCCCTTGACCATCTTGAGGGCCCTAAGGACGGTGGCTGGCGGGCCGGAGACCCGGGAAGCCCGATGCAGACGGTGTGCAGGGACAGGGGGCCGCCTTGCTCCCTGGGGAGCAGTGCTCCGCCGCCGCCACTGCGGGGCATGCAACCAGGCCAGTCCCTCGGCAAGATCCGCGGGGCAGGCTGCGTCCCATTCCCTTTTCCTCACGCTCCCTCTACTCACTTTAAAAAATATACATTTGATAGCAGTCTAGGGTCATAGGCCAAGGCTGGGACTGGGGCTAGGGCTGGGGTTGATGTTAGGGTTTCAGGGTGAGGGGTCAGGGTCGGGGTCGTGGTCAGGGTCGCGGTCAGAAGTGGAAAAGGTAAATTATAATTGGAAAGGTAATTTGCTTTGTAAAATATGACTGCTTTGCTGAAGATGAATTTGAAGGGTGAAAGGTGAATTTGTGTTGCAAAATGTGAATTACTCTTTATTTGAGAAGCATCCAAATGAGTCGCTCTTTCCAGGATCCTAGTCAATTCCAATATTGTGCCATATTTTTTCAAGTTATTTCTGTGACATTAAAGTAATTATTACTGAGCTCTTTTTTTTAATCTTAATAAATTCATTGTAAACGAGGTTTTCTCTAATTAAAATATTCTAGTTAATAGTTTAGTTGCAGCACAGTCATTTTGAACCGTGTTCGTGTACCGTAAGGGCTTCTGCTTGATACCTATGCCTGTCTCTTTCAGAAGGAAAGATAAAATAATTCCGCAGAAATGTGCTCTTTATTTTGTGATTTATCAGAATGTAATAATAAAGCAGAGTTATACCCTGGTTTTATAGTGTAAACGTTTTCATTTTCTTTCAAGTAAGTTACTGTTTATACTGTACACGGCTGTCTATGGAACTATATACTTATCACACTGGAACTGCAAAGGAAGCTGTCAGGCCAAAAACTATCCTCTGCTGCCCTCCTGTGGCCATTCAAGGAATAGCACACTGTGTCTCTGTCCCTGGTGCTCAATCCCAGCTAAAGCCCTGTGAACCCGACCAAAAATTCTACCCAGGAAAACATGGTCACAAGATCAGCGAGGCTGGCCAGGGTGGCAATCATTCCATCCCTAGAAGGACCGAAGTCACAGTTGTGTGTTCTTCACCTCTTCCCGCTCCAGCCCTGCAAAGGGATGCCTCGGCTGCTGCAGTGACATCATGAATCCCTTTGAAACCTAGAAGCCACCATTATCGAGGCAGCCAGTCCTTACAAGTCCTTACAGAGAGGTGCTGGAGTATGCTGAGGCTGCGGCGTCCAAGAGAGAGGTTGCTATTATTGAGGCCATCCGTACAGCGAGGCCTCCACTGATCAGGCAGCCAGTACGGGGCAGGTGGCCTTTCCTAAGGCAGCCATTACGTTGGAGGCCGTCGTCCGCGAGGCAGCCAGTAACCTGGAGTCTGCTACAATTACAGCAGTGGGTACCGTGGAGGCTGCCATTATAGAGGCAGCCAGTCCATACAGCGAGGTACTGGAGTATTGAGAAGCAGTGTCCTTGCGAGAGGCCACCATAATCCACTAATAAGGCATGCAAGACATGACAGGTCTTATTTACTAGGTTACTAGTCATAAGTTTACAAGTTACTAGGATAGTGGTTACTAGTTACCTGGTTACCAGGTAACTGATTGCCTGGTTACTGGGAAACTTGTTAACTGGTCGCCAGGTTACTGGAAAACAGGTAACTGGTGGCCAGGTTACTATTTGCCATGTTACTAGTTGCCTGGTTATGAGTTACCTGGTTACTAGTTACCAGTCTATGATTACTAGTTACCAGTTTACTTTTGTGGCCATGCAAGAAATAACACTGTGTGCTTCTGTCCATGGTGTTGAAATTCCAGCTAATGCCCTGAGAACCTAACAAATAATTCTATCCCAAAACAGGCGCAACAACAAACAACAAACAAACAAATAAACCTCAAAATCATCGAGTCAGTCCAGGGTGGGAATCATTCTTTTCCTGGATGGACGAGATTTTGCAATCGTTCCTGCCCAGCCCAAAGAGAGGCTCGGCTGCTGCAATGACATTGTGAACCCTTGCATTCACTCGGCCAGTCAGTACCCTAGAGGCTGCCATTATTTTTTTCTTTTCTTTTTGAAGTTTTTATTGTTTATTTTTATTAAGATATTATATGTGTGCCAAAACCGGTTTGGCTCAGTGGATAGAGCGTCAGCCTGCGGACTGAAAAGTCCCGGGTTAGATTCCGGTCAAGGGCGTGTACCTGGGTTGTGGGCACATCCCCAGTGGGAGGTGTGCATGAGGCGGTTGACCAATGATTCTGATCAATGGATCTAACTCTCTATTCCTCTCCTTTCCTCTCTGTAATAAATCAATAAAATATATTTTTTTAAAAAAAGATATATGTGTACATACCTTACCCCCAATCCCAAACATGCCCTCTAGAGGCTGCCATGATTGAAGCCGTCAGTAACAGCAAGGCCACCGTTAACGAGGCAGCTGGTAGTGGGCAATCTTCCTTTCTCAGGCAGTAGGTTGGAGGCCACCGTCCTCAAGGCGGCCAGTTGTACGGAACCCACTAAAGCTGTGGTGGGAACTGTGCATACCACCATTACTGCAGCCGACATCACTGAGACCTTCCGTACAGAAAGGCCCCTGCCATGAAGGCAGCCAGTAGGAGGCTCGGGTTGTTCACCCTGGTGGGCGGGCAGGTGCAGGCCACCTCCAGTGAGGCTGCCAGGAGTTTGGAGGACACAGGTCTCAACGCAGCCAGTGTGACGGAGTTTTATCTGGTTTGTGCTCTTGTATCCAGTCTGCCGCCATGAATGAGGCAGCCAGTCCGTACAGCCAGGCACTGAGTACCCCGAGACCAAGCATCTTTGGTAGAAGCCACCATAATTGATGCAGGTCATTTGCAGCAGATCGACGTTACAATATGTTGTGCCTGCAACCAATGTACATGGCCCTGACCGGAATCGAACCTGGGACCCTTCAGTCTGCAGACCGACGCTCTACTGCTGAGCCAACATATTTTTTTTAAAAATGTATTGGAAAGTTGTTTTCTTATTTGGTAAAGGAAGAGAGAGGAGGGAGAAATTTGGAATCCTTGATGAGGGAGAATTGGAATTCGTGATAATTGTTGTTGTGGGTTGTGCACCCCTTCTCTCCGATGGCCGCCAAGGGGTTATCCATAGGGTGTTGTCTGGCAGTTCCCTGTGAGATGACTGATTTGCACCCTGAATGAGATGCCCCCTCCCCCCCGAGTCATTTTTGAAGTGAAGTGCAGAGTGTTGAGCTGTGTAAGTTGTAAGTTCATGGTGTGATGAGTGAGCATCAGCAGGATGGTGGTGCTGTTGAGTGTTAAAGATGTGTCATCGCAAGCCTTGCCTGTGAGGCGCCTTTAGTGTGAGTGAAGGTGTTGTCCTTGGTGTTAGCAGCACGTGTGATGCCTAGTCCTTTCAGTGAAATTTGTGATTTTTTAAAGTGGGTTTGATGTGTCCTTTTCCGTCTGTGAAATATGGCAATGTAATCATTGGTGAATTTTGTGAATTGTGTGACTTTGCAAGTCTAAAATGAGTAATTTTTTGAAATGAAGTGCTGCAGCCAGAGAAGTGATGAAACCTGAAGGTTGTTCTTTTTGTTTATTTTGTTGCACTCCGTGCTTTTTTAAAAATAAGAATTTTTAAAGGAACTCTATCCTGGCATTGAAGTTATGTTTGTTGGAATTGAATGATGTAGGAGATGGGAGGGAGGGAGGGAGGGAGAGAGAGAGAGAGATTTCTCTTTTTTATTTTTTTTATTAAGTTATTATCTGTGTACATATTTTAACATTGAGATTTCTCTTTTCAACTTGTTCCCAGGAACCTCATTGCGAGCCATGTTGTCTCTGTCCATGGTGCTGAGAGGTGTCTTATTGTCAAGGCGTTTCCCGCGTTGGTCAGCAGGTGTCGCCAAGTCCTCTCCGATGACATTGTGCTGAGAGGTTTCTCGCTTTGAAGGCGTTTCCTCCCTTTGTCAGTAGATGTCGCCAAGTCCTCAGCGATGAGACATGTTTTTGTGTCTGTCCATGGTGCTGAGAGGTGTCTGGTTGTGAAGGCGTTTCTTGCGTTGGTCATCAGGTGTCGCCAATGAGACATGTTTGTGTGTTGTTTTGCTGGGGAGTTGTCCTTGTGATGTGTTGGGGCGATGTGTGCCTTTGTAGAGTGTGTTGTCAAGGGGTTATCCTTTTTTTGCGCCCCCCAGGTGAGGTGCCGTTCATGGCCAAGGTGTGTTGTTATTTGTGACGTCTCCTGAGGCGCGTGGTGACTCTGCGTTTTCTTTTTACTTATTTAATTTTTTTGTGTGTGGAAGTTGTGGTTGTGTGTAGCCAAGTGTTTTGGAATGGAGCTGAGTGTTCCTAAATGTTGTTCAGAGGCTGTTGTGAGGAGGTTTAATTTTTTATTTTAAATTTCAATTAAATCGTTTGACGTTGATTGTGATTCGTTGAGAATAGGATTGCATTGTTATGTGAAGAATGCTCCTTTTTTTCTGTGCAGTGAGTGTTGTTGTTGGGAGGCGATGTCCCTGAGGCACGTGAGGAGGCTCCGTTCCACTGTCTGAGGCCATGTGGACCCATGTCCCCCCTTCCCCCCATATTTGCCATTTTGAAGGCAGCCATCGGCAGGTGTTTGAGCCCCCTATGTGGAGTTCATGTTCCGGGGTATGTGTTGCCTGTAAGGTTTTCATGATGAAGTGGTTGTGTGCATTGGGCTTGCCGGCATCCCCCATGGGCAAACCCCCCTCCCCCAGGATCTGGTTTGAGTTTGCTTGATCCCCTGATGCCATGGAAATGCGTTGAGCACTGTTTGTTGTGAAAAACCAGCTGGGGTGTTATAATATTTGTGTGTTGAGTTCTGGTTGTGTTTCCCGTTTGGTTTGCAGGCCATTTTTTCTGGCCTTAGTGAGGGCAGTGGTGCCTGGCACGCTCGCAAATTGAAGCGAATTCTAGGCGCCCCCCCATGCTGCAGTTGAATGCAAAGGTTGAAATGCAAAGGAGTTACTAGATATCTAAGTCCTGGGACGGGCAATCTGTTCCCTGAGGACCAGCCATTTGCATCTTGATCGGGCCATTGTTGTTTTGCCTGTGGGAGGACCTAGTTGTGAAAGGTGGTATTGAGTTTGAAGTTCTGTTTTTGGTCCCCTTGCGGGCGCATCCCCCCCACCTCCCCGTGGGATCTGAAGTGTTTTCTTTGTTGTTGTGAATGGTTGGTGTTAAGTCCTCTGCAGCCCTCTAAATGTTTTCTTTTGTTTTTTTGTTTTTGCAAAATAGCACAGTCACCCCGCCGCCCAGAATTGTGTGGGTGGGTTGGGTTTCTTTCACGTCCTGCACGTCTGTGTCCTTGTTTGAATGAAATTGTGTGAAACCAGGTGTTGCAAAGTGGTATTTGTAGAGCACTGTGTCCACGCGTGGATATTGTTGTGCATCGTGTTTGCCGTGTGTTTGTTAAGGTCGTGTCAAAGCTTCGTGTTAGCTAGGAGGTATGAGGAGAGACATTTATTGGGGCAGTAGGTCCACTGTGTGTGTGGATTTTTATATTTTTCTATTGAAGAAACGATGGCATGAGATTGTCTTATGTGTATGTTGGTATTTTTTGGCAATTTGTAGTTCCCATGTGTTGTTGGTGGTCCTTACAGTTCCTGTGTCTCCGCCGTCGTCCCAGTGGGTCCATGGCTGTTTTTAAGGGGGGCACTTGGATCATTTCTTGTTTGTGTGTGTCCTTTTCTAACTTTTGGTTCATGTGTAAATGTTGGTTGACCAGGAAAGTAGGTGTTGCCCCTTAAGGATGCTCTGAAAAGGCAGTGAGTTCTGGAAAGTCTCCCCAGAATGTCGATGAGTCTCCTGAATGTCAGAGTGTTTGTGCATTTTCCTCTATATATGATTTCTCCTATGGACTCCTCTAAAGTATAAGAAATTGTGCAAACCGGTTTGGCTGATTGTGTGGCTAGAGCGTCTGGCTGCGGAGTGAAAGGTTCCCGGTTCTTACCCGGTCAAGGGCATGTACGGTTGTTGCGGTCACATTTTCCGGTGTGTGTGTGGGGGGGCTTGCATGAGCAGCTGATTGATGTTTGTTTGTCATCCATGTTTCTAACTCTGTATCCCTGTCCCTTACTTTTGGAAAGAAAAAAATAAGAAGTCACCAACATATTCGTTAAGAAACAAAGTGTGAGAAATCCTTTCAAGATTTGGGTTTGAGCCGAAACCCAATTGTTCAAACCGGTTTGGCTCAGGTTGCCGTGTGCGTGCCTTTTTTTGTTGGTCAAGTTTTGCTATGTATGGATTATTGGAATTTAAAAAAAGGCATACGAGGTTTTTCTTTCTTTTTCTTTCTGTTTTGTCTTCTTGAGTGCAGAAGCGTTGTGGGGTTGTAGGTGAGGGGCTGGTATGGGACAAAGGAGCGGGGCGGTGTCCTCCCACGGGAAAGAGGAGCTGTGAGATGAATCAGGAAGGTGGTGGAGTGAAGTGTGGTTGTTGTAAGTTCCAGCTGAGCGGTTTGAGACGCAGAAGCAAGACACAGAGTCCAGGCGATTGAAAAGGGAGAGGCTTTCATCTGCGCTATCAGGCGAAGTCTGCTGGTCTGATGGTGGGCCAGGGAAGTTGGCGCCAAAAAGCAGCGTAGGTAATTGTGTTTTACAACTGTGAAAGAAAAGAGCCATATGCTAACCTGACAAGCTCAGGGAAGGCTTTGGTGGCAGTCTTGCAAACCCAGAGACCTAAGCTAACCACAAAAGATGGTTTGAAAATTAAATATCTAACAGGTTACTGTAGGTAGTAATGTCTTTATAATTTAGTCTTTAGGATTTATAATTTAGAACAAAGTTAATTTCCTGTGGTTTGAACCTTTAAAAGGTACTGCCTGTTAACGAAAAAACCATTGAAACCTGTAAAGAATTTTTTTAATGAGTTTATTTGAGCCAAAATTGTCGACAATTGCCGGGAAGCAAAACCTCAACGGATTGAGATAATGCTCCGAAGAATGGCGAGTTACATTTCTCTATTTATACACTGAAATCAAAGGAGGGACATAGGTGGGTTACATGAAATTCATTGGTGATGGAGTAAGGAGGCGGGAGAAAGCAAAGTGATGGGAAACTCCTGGGATTGGATAAAAAGTAAAATGATGGACGTGTACTCAGGTGAGTGCAGGAACAATTAACATGATAAGGAATTTGAGGCATCTGTCCTGGCGCCCACCACATTTGGTTGTTCCCCAGGGGCTCCGGAAAAAGGGAAGTTACAAGTTACCCAGACATCTCACAGATATGTTATCTTAGAGGCAAAAAGGCAAATGGGCTCAGTAAAAAGATCAAAGTTGATCTTTGTCTAGAAAAATATCTGGGACATGACTACCTACTATAACCTGTTAGATATTTAATTTTCAAACCATCTTTTGTGGTTATCTTAGGTCTCTGGGTTTGCAAGACTGCCACGCAGGCCTTCCCTGAGCTTGTCAGGTTAGCATGTGGCTTTTTTCTTTCACATGCCTACCACTGCATTGGTGCAGTTGTGTGGAGACCACCTGCTTGTGGTGCTCTCGCTGCTGTCCTGGCCAGATATTTAAAGAAATCCCTGCCTGCTTTTTAAATTAATTATCAATCTCCGGTGGTCTTATTTTGAACCCAGGGTTCGACCCCACAACACAGAGTCCGAGGACAGTGATTGGCATTGAGTCAGTAGGTGCAGGAGTTTTTAGTGTAGATGAAGTCTGTTCCTTTTTGCTTGTGATGTAAGTTGTTTTTCCAGGTAGGTGCCTAATTTATGTCCATCAGTGTTTTCTGTGTAAAGGACCCTTCACCTGGTGAGGGTGGAGCCACACGTGCGTGTGGTGGTGTGTTGTAAGTGTAAGCTCGCAAGCGTTGTGCTGTTGTGAGAAGTGAGGTGAGGCAGGGTACCCGTTGAGGTGCCTCCTAGGTGAGGTTGTTTGTTGATGAGGTGGAGGCATTTTTGAGTCCTGAGACAGTGGTATGTGTTGTGTCAAGTTTTAATTTGTAAGTGTTGTCCATGTCCTTTGAAGTGTTATTCCTTATTTGGTGTCTCGGTTGGCCTGTTTGGTAGACAGCGGATGCATTTTTAATGTTAGATTGTCATGTGTGTGAGATTCTTGGTGTTGTGGTAATATGTGGATTTTTTAAATCAAATTTTCACGGTCTATGTTTTTTATTGTCTGATCAGGCAATGAATTCCTTAGGTTTTGATGCCTGCCTTTGCTTGTATTGTGGAGTCAGTGTGGTTTTTAGTTGAGGACGATGTAGTGGCTTTGAAAGGAGAATCAAAAATTGCCCTTTTTTTTTTTTTTTTGGCAGGGCATGGTAGTTTGTATATTTTTGCGAGAAGTGTCTCTGGAGGCTGTTATTGATATGCAGATGCTATTTCCCTCCCCAGGGCAATCCGGAAAGGGAGCCTTGATGGGCCATTGTGAGGAAAGCAGGGTGGATGCTTAATGCAAAAGGATTGGGGATGTTGAAAAGGCTGTAAATCGTTGATGTTTGCATGATAATTGGGCTTTTTAAATGGGGAGGAAGTTTTCTGCTAGGCCTTGTGGGTGTGGATGATCTGTCTGTCCTGCTGGCCCTCGTTTTTTCCTGGAGGTGTGTGTGTGTGTGTGTGGTCAGTGTGTTTCATTGTGTTGTGTTATTGGTCATGAAGGAGCGTGGACGATGGTTTGTGTTGTGTTTGTTGTGGTAGGACATGTGTTTGTGGTTGAGGAGTGAGCGGAGGCAGGCCTAGGAAGAGGCAAGTAAGGTGTGAGTGTGTTGTGTAGATTTTGGATGAAAGCCGAATGTTGAGTGGTGGCGTCGGTGCAGTAGTTTTTGATGCTAATGTTTGTGTAAGTGAGGTGGTGTTGTGAGGTCGAACCCTGGGTTCAAAATAAGACTACCGGAGGCTGATTAATTAATTAAAAAAAGCAGGCAAGGATTTATTGAACTGTCCAAGACAGCCAGGTGGACTCCAAATGACTGCACCGTTTTAGGGGTAGGCAGTTCCTTTTAAAGGTTCAAACCACAGGAATTTTCCCTTGTTTTAAATTCTAAATCCTCAAGACTAAAATTTAAAGACTGGGGACAGCCCGCAGGGTTGTTTCCCAGTCACATCCTGCTGGACATTGGAATGTGGCCCTATCTTGCAATAGCGATAACACAGAAGCAGAGCTCAGCGGTTAGTCTCTAAAGGTTATCTACAATTTCTATCCCTGAAGCTACTGAGTCAGTGGGAATTAATCTCCTGTGGTCCTGTTCCTAGGCAAGTGAAAATTGCCTTAGCCTCCAGGTCTTCACCTGTAAGCTGAGGTAAGTACCCAGTGTTTTAATCAGATGCAACAGCCACACTTAGCAGGGTTAAAATTCAAACAGCAGTTTTTACCAAAGTATGGTTGCCACTATATTTCAGGTGGGATGGGTGGGAATGTGAGTGAGTGTCCCCGGGGACGTGTTTGGTGGGAATTGTGAGTATTGGGTTTGACCACAAAAGGTAAATGTCAGGAACCTATTTTGTGTCAGGCAATGTGCTTGTGTCAATCTTGTAGGGGACCCGGGAGTGTAGGTTTTGATTTTAGTTTTTTTTTTCCATGTTGGAGAGTTTGTATTGCTGTATATTTTTGTCGTGCACCGAGGAATGCAAGATCACATGGAGGTTGTGAGGTTATTTTGCTGAATGTGTCTGTGTTGTAATTTTTCATGAGGTAAGCTTGCAGGGAGGCAGGCAGGCAGGCAGGATTTGTGGTAAGGTTTCCTGTGTCAAAGTTGCAGAAAGCAAACATTGTCCCTGGTAATAATATGTAAAAAGAGCTGGGCAACCTTGATGGCTGTGAATAGTCGTAGCCATTAAGTCATTGTGTAGTTGAGATAGTGGTCTTTGAGGCCACTTTAATTTGTTAATGCTATGTAAATTGTTCTTATTTCCTGTTTTTGGAATTTGCCACCTAAGAGATGTCTTTGTGTGAGAATGTCACGGAAAGGAATGATAAAAGGCCACAACAGACGGTCGTTCTCCCTCAGAGGTGGAGTGCTGCGTGGCCCCCATTTTCCCATGAATTCTTTCGCAGTGTATTAATGTTAGTGTGTGTCCTTGTCTAGAAAGCATACTGTGAATGGGCCCTGAACCAGGAGAGTCGTGTTAAGGGATCGTGCATCAAAGTGTCCACGTGAGAAGATCTAGTAGGGTGTGTACGATTTGTGGCGCTTTGCTTGTGTTTGCTTGCTGAGTTTGCTTGTGTTCATCTTCAGGGAGAGCTTGTAAGAGCATGGTAGGTAGCGTGTGGAGTCTCTTATTTGAAATGTTTTTTTCATGTTGCATGTGTTTTATTGTTTAGGTGAGGTTGTTCTTGATGTGGTATGTCATTTTTGTGCTCCCCTTGCCTGTGTTTTGATATTTTGTTTGTATTTGAAGTAGGGACATGTTAGCATTGTGTTTCCAGATTTTTTTGGTCCCTGTGTGAGCACGTGTGGCCATTTTTTCCATTGAGTTGTAGGGAGCCTGTAAATGTGTGTGTTCGGGAGGTATGGGGTGGGAGGGAGGGAGGGAGGGAGGGAGGGGGAGAGAGAGAGAGAGAGAGAGAGAGAGAGAGAGAGAGAGAGAGAGAGAGAGAGAGAGGGAGAGAGGGAGAGAGGGAGAGAGAGGGAGAGAGGGGGAGAGAGAGGGAGAGAGAGGGAGAGAGAGGGAGAGAGAGGGAGAGAGAGGGAGAGAGGGAGAGAGGGAGAGGAAATGTTGATGTGAGATAAATGAGTTTAGTTTTTTATCTGTATAGATATAATAGTAGGCTGTTATTCTTACATTTGTAAGGGTTTATTTTTTCTTTTCTTTTTTTTTTTTCTCTTTTTTAAAGAAGGAGGGAGCCGGCCCTGGAACCCCCTGGGAAAGGGGCCGCGTCCGCCGGCATCCACCCTCGCTTTCCCCGTCCCAGTCCGCGGCCCGAAGGCCCCGGCGGGGTTCGCGGAGAGGGAGCAACAGTCGCCGGGCCGGTCGCGCGTGCGCTCGCGCGCAGGGTTCTCCCTCCTCCTCCCTTCACATTTGTAAGGGTTTAATGTGTGATCCTGCCATTCCCCCGTCCCCCGACCCAGGGCATTTATGTTTGTGTTTTTGTTGTCGTATTGTGTGGTGTTTTCCTCATGAAATGGTGGTTGTGTAGATGCTCAGCAGCTGCCTATGTGAAGTGTTCTTTGTGCAATTGCTCTTTGTAGAATTGTGAGTGTGTGAGTGTGTGTGTGTGTGTGTGTGTGTGTGTGTGTTAAATGTTTAGGATTGTTTAGTTAGGTTTTATTTGGCCAAGGGGTTTTTCCCCTCTCCCAGGGAAGTGGCCTTTTCAGTGATTACATAGTGACTAGTCCCTTTGATTAAGAGTTCTTGTCCTCTGCGGTGAATCCATTGCATTGTCTCCGCCCGTACCGGAAATGGATGAAGAAGTCTCCACCCTAAAGTTCCCGCCAAAATTTCTTTATGAAGCCATTGACTCCCTGCTTTGGGTGCCAAACCACCCAAGCCGAGCTGTGCGTTGTGTCACTGGGGGAATCTATGCTTAAGCCTTGACGTCTTTGGCCCTGTGCATCCTCGTTTTGCCACGTAAGATTCTCCTCCTCATGTTATTTATTGAAATGGGCTATGTGCATGTGTTTGAAGGAGCCGTTGCGGATTTTTTTTGTGTGTGTGAATGGAGGTGGTTGCGGGCAGGGAGGTCCAGCCCCGTGGTGTTTATTTTGTGCAGGTAGGTGAGGGAGGGTCTGTTTGTGTCTTTTTATTGTTTTTGTTATTTTTGTTTGTGTCTTGTGTGCTATGTGTTGAATGTTTGTGTCATGTGTGGTGAAGTGTCATCTGTTAGGTATTGTGGTTTGGTATTTGCATCCTAGTGAGGTATTTGTAAGTGAATTTACTGTCGGGTAATGTGAGCGTGTCCTTGTTTGTGGCTTCCCCATCTGTGGACCCATTGTGAGCCTGTGCCCATTTAGTCCTGTTTTCCACATGTAAGCAAGCTTGATGGTTAGTGTTACTGACGGCGTTAAAGTCATGTAATGATTGGAATTGATGCGTCCTTGCTCAGTTGGCATTGTCCTGTCTAGAGAAGTGTGTTTTGTGTGATGATGTTTGTGCCAGCCAGAATGGCACCGAACACTGAGAAAGAATGGAAGGTGATGCTATGCTTATGTGTTTAGATTGTGTTCAGCAAAAGGGTGTTTTATTGAACATGTTTGTTGAGTTCAATGCCATTTTTGTTTTTGTGGATGTGTATGTTTGCAAGGGAGAATCGCCCAGTTGTATCCTTCTGTGCTTGGTGTGTGTGAGAAGAATGAAGAAGGTCCGTGTCGAATTTGTACGGCGGAGAGGAAGAGCTTTTGCCAGTTGTTTGTGTAGAGCACATATGTCAAACACAAGGCCCTCGGGCCAAATCCAGCCCGCCAGGCCTTGCAATGTGGCCCGCACCACGCTGTCATCACTGCACTCCGCTGTCAGTTTATGACATTGTCAGTTTATGACTGTTCAGTAAACCATTTGGCCCGCGATTTAGGCTGGATTTTAGATTTTGGCCCCTTCTCTGATTGAGTTCGACACCCCTAGGTAGAGCGTGCTTCTTTAGTTGGCGTTGTGTGCGTCAGTTTTTGGCATGAGGTGGAATGCATTTGTCACGGTTTAGAGAGTGTGTTGATTATTCCCTCACTAGGTATTTGCCCCGTAATTTTTTAAAGACATCTTGCAGCCTAGGCAGAAGAATGCATCCTTTATGACATTGCATTTATTCTTTTCTTAATTGTGAAAGATGGTATTTTTGCAAGTGTTTGAGGGTTGTTATATGGTGTCCCTGTTGTATGAGGTGGCCAGAATGGTTTGAATTTTGAAAGAAGATGCCATTTCGTTGTACTTTGATAGGTTTTTCATTAGTTGTGAGGCACAGGAGAGTGACCACCAAAATATGTTGAAGTAAAGTGTATTTACCATTGAGGAGCCAAGCTCATTGAGTAGTTAGAGAAAATGGAATTGAAGGATTGGGTAGAGAAGAAAGGAGCCAACCAGGCTATCTCCCCCAATGGACGTGGAGAGAATGGACACGTGATGGGTGTGGGGCGTGTTTTTGAGGGGAGAAAGAGGAAAGGGTTGGACCTAGGGTTGAACAGGAAGTGGTGGGCGTGTTCCAGGGCAGTTCAGCATATGTTGATTGATGGTTGAATGTATTTGGGATGTGTCTGGGCGATGCCAGTCACGTCCTAACTGCGGCCCCCCATTTGCGGGGGGGGGGGGGTGGGTGGGGGTGGGTGGGGGGGAGGGGGATTATGTCACATTTCGTTGCCCATGTGGTTCCTGTTCCCCCCGGATGGTTAGCTTCTTTTTTTGTATATTTTGAATTGTGTGTCTCGCAGTACCCTAGGGTCTCATTGATGTCTTGTATGGTCGTGGATTGTGCTTGAAATGTGTCTGTGTGCCGCTTTCTTGTTTACTTATTGTAGCCATAGGTGTTATTTCTAGTCCTTTATTCATAGTGTCACGTTAGTTATAGAAAACATGTTTTGTTTGTCGTTTAAATAAAAATTGATTTCGTTGTTGTCGTCCTGAAATCTGCCAGAAGTTCCTTATTGAGTATTTTCTTTCCTGAGAAACTGCGTGTTTTTTAGAGTTTTTCCCATGAATGAACAACACGTGATAAACGGTGTAATAGTTTAGCAGCTATTGGTGTAGCCGTTAGCATTATTTTTTAGCAACAGGTCAGTCTGAAATGTTGTGTGTCGGTGACTGCTATTTCATTGCGGATTTTTTTTTCTTTTAAATCTAGGAAAGGGAACCAAGCAGAATGTCCTTTTCCTTGTTTGTTGTAGTCTCCCGAGTTCTCAAAGTGGTTTGGTATGGTTTCTTTGTGTTAGGAGTGCGATAGGGGGAAGTGGATATTGTGGTGTGTGTGCACATAGTCACCGTGCACGGTGGAGGATGTGGAATGTTTTTTTTCTGTTGAAGTAGTGAGCGATGTCCACGGGTATATGAAAGTAAGGTGTTTTGATTTGATTAGTTTTTTGTCATGGAGTGTGTTTGTGTGTCCTTGGTCTTGTGTTCTGGAAGTGTGAAGATGTTACCTTTTGAGCAGATGCGTGTGATAAAGCGAGTGCCACCTGTTGATTGTTTTATCTTGTGTACACGTGATCCATAGTTTGGATTTCAGGACATGTTCCTTGGCCGTTTCGGAAATGTATTTTAGGCCATGTTTTTTGCCCGTGTTGGCAATGTATTTTTTCTCTTGTTAGTTGCTATGCAATGTTTTTAGAAGTATTGAGTGTGTATCACATTATGGGTGGGTGTTCCTGGCGGTTTCCCTGGTGTCTGCATAGTCTGTGATTACTTGAGTTTGTCATGGCTTTATTAAGTTTTTGGGCCATTTTTTTGAACTCTTTTGTGAAAGTGAATGTGTATTTTTTGCAGAGCACCTGTTATTTTTTTAGACATGCATGCCGAGATTGTTGCATGCCTATAGCATTTGTGTAGTGTATGAATCGGTAGCCGTGTCGTATTTTTTCCCTGTGATGGCTCCAGCGGCGGATGAGGTGCCAGGTTTGTGTGTGGAGCGTGAACCCTAGCCGTGCGTTTTCCCTGTTTGTGTGTATGTGCGTAGTACGTCCATGATCGAAGGAAAGCATGGTGATATTGTTGATGTCTTTGTTGTTATTATTTCATGTCACCTATGTTTTCTCTCCCTCAGAAGTGCCACTTTCTCCCAATAAAGGATGGCCATCCATCTTCCCGGACAAGTGAGCGTGGGTAGGACATGGCTCGTTTCGTGCAAGGCCCGTGTAGTGACTGTGTGAAGCCTGAAAAGAATGAAGCTGCAGGTTGTCCATGGAAAAGGATTGTGCGTAGCAGCGTGAAGGTAATCGTAAGTGTTGTTGTATTTCGATATCTTGTGTTGTGGCACGTGTTTGTGTATAAATTTGATTTTTGAAGTGTCTGATGGGGATGGCCATGGGAAGGGGTCCCCTATGCATTTTTAAATTGTGACCGTCGCAGCCACCGAATGGTGCCCCCGAGAGAAAGAGAAACCATATTTTCGTATGATGTGTCATCAGTCCTTTTTTTTTTTTTTTTTAAATGGTTCTTGTAATAATGATGGTCGTCCTCGGCCATTTTTCCTCCACGACCGTTGTCCATGTTTTTCAGTATCATGGATTTCAACGTTGCAGATTTAAGTTATTTTCAAGCAAGTTTTTGTTGTACGTTCATGTGTTTGTGTTTTCCGTTTATTTTTCGTTCATGTTGGTATTTTAAAAATGTTTAGGACACATTTTTAAGAAAATTTTTGAAAAGATACACGTGTGTAATGTATCTCTGTATTTTTTATTTATTTAAATTTCCCTGTGATTGTGGAATGATATTTTTAGAAGCCACTGTTGATTTTTGGAGCACTTGTGGAAGTTTATGGTTGATATATTTATTGATGCAATGTGTTCCAGATGGAGAGATTTCCGTGGACGGAGGAGCAGCGGTAGCATCAGGACGAGGAAGGTTTAGGCCGCACACCTGCGGTCTCCGATGCTTAGGCAACGTCCCTGAGTATCCACTTGACCCTTGGCTTTGTATGCGGCCTCCGCTCCCTTCAACGCTGCCGTTTTTGATCATAGGATGAGCAGAAGGTAACGTCAGAGTGTGTATGTCCATGAACCCTGATATTTTTTCTAAAACACATCACCGAGGCATCCCATTTTGCTCCTCCACGTTGTGCCATGTATGTCGACATTGGCAGCTTAAGTCATGTGAGGTTTTCATCTAAAGAAATGTTGATGGAAACCAACTTTAAGCAACCATCTTTTTTAAATTGTATTTTGAATCTATGTAGTATGTAATGTATGTCCCAAAGTGGCTATGGTTTTTCAGCGGCTATGCTTACTAGCATTGGTTGTGTGTGGTCATGTTCAAATGTCCTTTTTGAATGTGTTATGATGAGCTCTTGTACGTGTTCTAGTGTGCACTTGAGGCCACGGCCCCGCACTTGCCCATGCCCGTTGCAATCGTGAGGAGCATTCCCTTTTCCCGTGTGTCTTGTTTTTTAGAAATGTGTGAATGCACCCGTGTATGGAATTCATCATTTGGTGGGTGGGTGGCAGGGTCCGTTGAGTTTGTTTTCAGCCACAGTGCTTTAAGGTTTTAAGGGTTGACAGTGCAGGAGACGGACAGCTGTGAGAGGGCGTGGACTATGGTATGTGAGATTGGAATAGTGTTTCCCTGCAGCGTGCTATAAGCCATATGTTTTACAGTTTGGGGATTTTGTTATTTTTTCATGTACCCTATGTATTGGTGTCAGGTATGCCAGTATGCAATGTCTTAATGACAAGGTACATATAAGCGTGCAGCCTGCTGTTGGCCTTCTGTGCCGCCGAGTATTGGAATTGCAAGTTATCTCATCACGGAGTGCAGTTCATCTCATGAGGGATCTCATTGAACAACACTATGCATAGCCCATTTATTCCACAAGTTTGAGTTTTATGCACAGCACCAGCTCGTTGCAGCACCGTGGTTTGCAATAGCCTTCCCACCCTTTCATTTTTTTTCATTTTTGCACCTTTGTTGGCCTCACTGTGTTCCCTTAAAGGTTTTATTTTTATTTCCCCATGTGAAAACCTCCTTGTGAGTTTTTATATATGTTCATTAAAAAAATGTTTTATTGATTTTTTTTTTTATAGAGAGGAAGAGAGAGGAATCGATAGTTAGAAACATCGATTAGAGAGAAACATCGACCAGGTTCCTCTTGCACACCCCCTACCGGTGATGTTCCCGCAAGCAATGTACATGCCCCTGAGCGGAATCGAACCTGGGACCCTTCAGTGCCCAGGCTGACGCTCTATCTACTGATCCAAACCGGTTTCTGCTATATGTGCATTTTCTGAGCAGCATTTATTGTCCCTGGGAATCCCTGTGCCATCCACGTATGTCCACACCCCTCCTTGTTGCATGGCTCGGCATCTTTAAGTTTAATGTATAGTATGTGTATTGTCAGGTGCAGAGTTTTTGAATAAGTGCTAACTTGAAAACTTCATGAGATTCTGTGCATATCCTGCAAGCAACCCGTGTTTGTATTTCCCTTTTCCTACCTTATTCCATCTCTATCAGACCCTTGCATATGGTGTAATTCCCTAGTTTTACATTCACATTCCCTGGCTGACCATTGTTTTTTTGTATTGCCATGTCAGGAATGCCTGTCCTTAGCAACCCTGGGAGCCTGTCCAGGTTATGTTCATTTCATGTGGTTATTTTTCCCAAGTGCCTCTCACATCACGTGCAGTCACAGTTTGGTGGCCCCTGTTCCCGACTGCATTATCCTGTGCAGCACAGCCTGATGGTGACTGACCTGTATTTTCGTGGTGGGGAGGTCCCCAAAGATGTGCAAAAAAGGCCCTGGGATGTGTGTTTGGTCGTGTGGGTGTGCCGTGTAGCTTGGTAACCAAAGCTCTCCGTCTCCCTGACCGGTAGCTGATGTCTCTGTCCAGTAACTGAACGATGCCATCCCCGTACCATTGTTTCCACTGCAGCCTATCAGTGTGCGGTCAAGCGTCCACATGTGTATTTTTCCAAAGGTGCGTTGTCCGGCTTGCAATGTGCCAGCGCCGGTTTTTCCAAAAAGTAGCGCTCCTTTGCTCACCTCCTTGTGGTGCTGCCCTCACACCAAGGCCCACATGTGAAAGCCATCCTAGAATCGTTTCCGTTGTGTGCTGACTCATGCATGTCCAGCTCTAGTGTCTGGGAAATGCAGTAGATAGTGTCCTGTACCCACCCCTTTCCTGCTGGACAGTCTTTACTGCTTTAGCGTGCCTGTCATAATATGGACCCGTTGTGAAACTGCTAAAGGGACAGTAATCATGCATTCAGTTCATTTTAGGAGCAAGGGTTTGACATCGAGCGCCCAGGTTGTGTTTCCCTTCCCATGTGGAACACATAGGTTACTGTGATTGGTGCATTATTCCTGTTGCTGTCACGAACCCCTCCTTCCGTACCACCCAATCCCATGATGTGTTAAATATAGTGACGCACTCATGGAGGGTTTCACCTTCAATGTCTGAATTTTCAAGCCTAGAAACCATGCAGCTGTTATGGTATTGTAAGTCCTTTGGTTGGTGCAGCCAAGTAAGTGCAGCCCAATTTTGTTAGTCTATGCTGTTAATTATTGGATCCTGAGGTGTCCCGTCTTAGTTTCTTTCCACTTTTCTCATGGGGATGTGCACTATGTATGGGCCATGTATCCCATACTTGGACTTAGATGACTTTGTGTCACCATATGTGAGTTTGCTGGTAGCAGTACCCTTGTTGGCCTCATCCAGGTCCCTAAAGGGCTGTTGCTTTGCCTGCCAAAACTTGTCTGCGATATTTTTGTATATGTACATGAGCTGACGAACCATTGAATCCCTGTGCCATGTGTGCCCATATCACTCCCTGTTCCTCGGTCATGTTGCTCCGAGCTCTTGGGGTGCTGCAATGTGGTGTGGATTAGTTGAGAAAGGGCCAAGTGCAGGCTACCATCCTTTGGATGTGCTGGTAGGCACCCCTTGCCTATCCAGTGCCCCTTCTCCTAATTGAGTCCATGGAAGTCTGTCCTGCTCACTAACAGGTTATTTGTTTTGCTGTGGAGAAGTCAGTACTCATTGTCTCAAAGACGGTATGTGCCCTTGTAGGTGTCTGCATTTACCATGGTTATAATCCCACCATGGCCATGTGGTAGTAACCCCAGGAGGTCCTCGAGCCTGTTTATTTTATGTAGTCATGGTATCTCCTACCCACAATGCGCATCTACAGAATTGTATTCGCGGCCCCACCCCACCCACTTTCTGCATCATCCTGGGTGGGTAGCACAGCCTGGCGGTGGCTGATCTGTATCCTCATGGGGGAAGTCAATCTCTGTAATATGTATGGCCAAATCCCTTCGTGTTCCTTGGTCACATGTGTTTAAGCTCTTGTGGTGCTGTGGAGTATTTTCAAAAGGGCTCACTTGATACTTCAGTCCTGTTAGCCCCCCATCCGTGCATTTGTACTGCCCCTTTCCCTAATTGAGTCCATCAGGTACCATTTATTTGCTATATTTCTTGGGAGCAGTGTGTACTCATTACCTCAGAGATGGTGTGAGCCCTTGTGGATGGTATTTCATAGGGTTAAGTATCCGTATACTGTGGATGCTCATTATCATTTGTAATGGGATATCATGGTTGTCAGCAGTAAGCCCAGTAGCCCCTCCATCCTATTATTTTATTGTATGTATGCTGTGTAGTCACGCTGTTTATTGTATGCAGTTAGTCATAGCTGGTGGTGGCTGACCTGTATCCACACGGTGGGAGGTGCACAAGGCTGTGAAGCTGCCAGGCCTTGGGTCAGTGTATTTCATGACCTGGGCGTGGTACCTAGTGTGGGACCCAAAGTCCTCTTGCTTCCTAGGCATGATTGATAGCTGTTGCAGCTATCCAGTATTTGAATCATGGCATGACTTTCCATTTTCACTTCAGCCTATCAGTGTGCGGTGAACAGCGCATGTTGTTTGACCAGCAATGCACGAGTCTGCATCCGTCCCAATGTGCCAGAGGTTAATTTTCCAAAAGTAGTGCCCCTTTCCACCTCTTATGTTGCTGCCGTCACAGAAAGGCCACCATGTCTGAGCACTTGCAGAATCCTGGTTTTATTGTGTGATTCCTCATTCACGTCCAGTATTGGTCTCACATCCACTCCCAACCCCATCATTCCTGCCCGTGTAGTCCTTTTCAAAAGCGGTGCTCCCTGTAAATAACACTCGCACTCTTGTCATTTGAAGGCATGAGTCGCAGCACCGAAGTTCAGGGTGCCCACCTTGGTTCATCGTCCCCATCCCCGGGACAATGTTTTCCACTAAGGTGTCCCCCTCAGGCTTCTGCCATCACTCCTCCCCTTAGTTCACTTGCTGCTTGCACCCGCCTCATGGACTTTACTGACACGTCAGTGTGTGTGGCCACATGCCTGTTTCCCAATTTTAAGAGCATCCTTGCCTGGACTAAACATTGGACAAGGTGTGTGGATTTAGACTTTGTCCAGTTTTGTGTTTTCCCTCATTGTCCCACATTCGTCCTGAAGGTTTGGGTAGCTAAGAGGCACGCTTTCCAGTGTTCCTGTTTCGTGTTCCCTGGTGCCCTGCCCACCATTGTTTTTGTTATCGCCGTCAGCCGCGTTCCACTCTTTTCATGTTTCCCTTTGTTCGCAATCATGGTGTTTCCCATGGATGCCTTAGTCTTCCCACCCCATGGATGGAGACAGGTACATATGAGTGTCATCAGTGCTTGTGTATTCTCTCATTACCGTGGTCCTGCTTGCTCTGTTTTAATGAGTGTTCTTTGTGTCCAGCAGATACACAACCCCATCTGTTTTTGTGAGGACCCACATGCTTTTTATCTCAGTTGTCCAAGATATTCCTTTTGTCTGGCACCCTTGCCAGCTCATTGATTCTTCCTGCTAGGGTCTGGCACCTTTGCCAGCTCATTGATTCTGCCTGCTAGGGTCTGGCACCCTTGCCAGCTCATTGATTCTGCCTGCTAGTGTCTGGCATGCATGCCAGCTCATTGTGTAGAACTGCTACTGTCTGGCATGCATGCCAGCTCATTGATTCTGCCTGCTAGTGTCTGGCACCTTTGCCAGCTCATTTATTCTGCCTGCTAGGGTCTGGCACCCTTGCCAGCTCATTGATTCTGCCTGCTAGTGTCTGGCATGCATGCCAGCTCATTGATTCTGCCTGCTAGTGTCTGGCACCCTTGCCAGCTCATTGATTCTGCCTGCTAGTGTCTGGCATGCATGCCAGCTCATTGATTCTGCCTGCTAGTGTCTGGCACCTTTGCCAGCTCATTGATTCTGCCTGCTAGTGTCTGGCACCTTTGCCAGCTCATTGATTCTGCCTGCTAGGGTCTGGCACCTTTGCCAGCTCATTGATTCTGCCTGCTAGGGTCTGGCACCTTTGCCAGCTCATTGATTCTGCCTGCTAGGGTCTGGCACCTTTGCCAGCTCATTGATTCTGCCTGCTAGTGTCTGGCACCCTTGCCAGCTCATTGATTCTGCCTGCTAGTGTCTGGCATGCATGCCAGCTCATTGTGTAGAACTACTACTGTCTGGCATGCATGCCAGCTCATTGATTCTGCCTGCTAGTGTCTGGCATGCATGCCAGCTCATTGATTCTGCCTGATAGGGTCTGGCACCTTTGCCAGCTCATTGATTCTGCCTGCTAGTGTCTGGCACCCTTGCCAGCTCATTGATTCTGCCTGCTAGTGTCTGGCATGCATGCCAGCTCATTGATTCTGCCTGATAGGGTCTGGCACCTTTGCCAGCTCATTGATTCTGCCTGCTAGTGTCTGGCACCCTTGCCAGCTCATTGATTCTGCCTGCTAGTGTCTGGCATGCATGCCAGCTCATTGTGTAGAACTGCTACTGTCTGGCATGCATGCCAGCTCATTGATTCTGCCTGCTAGTGTCTGGCACCTTTGCCAGCTCATTGATTCTGCCTGCTAGGGTCTGGCACCCTGGCCAGCTCATTGATTCTGCCTGCTAGTGTCTGGCATGCATGCCAGCTCATTGATTCTGCCTGCTAGTGTCTGGCACCCTTGCCAGCTCATTGATTCTGCCTGCTAGTGTCTGGCACCTTTGCCAGCTCATTGATTCTGCCTGCTAGTGTCTGGCATGCATGCCAGCTCATTGATTCTGCCTGCTAGGGTCTGGCACCTTTGCCAGCTCATTGATTCTGCCTGCTAGGGTCTGGCACCTTTGCCAGCTCATTGATTCTGCCTGCTAGTGTCTGGCACCCTTGCCAGCTCATTGATTCTGCCTGCTAGTGTCTGGCATGCATGCCAGATCATTGTGTAGAACTACTACTGTCTGGCATGCATGCCAGCTCATTGATTCTGCCTGCTAGTGTCTGGCATGCATGCCAGCTCATTGATTCTGCCTGCTAGGGTCTGGCACCTTTGCCAGCTCATTGATTCTGCCTGCTAGTGTCTGGCACCCTTGCCAGCTCATTGATTCTGCCTGCTAGTGTCTGGCATGCATGCCAGCTCATTGTGTAGAACTGCTACTGTCTGGCATGCATGCCAGCTCATTGATTCTGCCTGCTAGGGTCTGGCACCTTTGCCAGCTCATTGATTCTGCCTGCTAGTGTCTGGCACCCTTGCCAGCTCATTGATTTTGCCTGCTAGGTTCTGGCATGCATGCCAGCTCATTGTGTAGAACTGCTACCGTCTGGCATGCATGCCAGCTCATTGATTCTGCCTGCTAGGGTCTGGCACCTTTGCCAGCTCATTGATTCTGCCTGCTAGGGTCTGGCACCTTTGCCAGCTCATTGATTCTGCCTGCTAGTGTCTGGCACCCTTGCCAGCTCATTGATTCTGCCTGCTAGTGTCTGGCACCCTTGCCAGCTCATTGATTCTGCCTGCTAGTGTCTGGCAGCCTTGCCAGCTCATTGATTCTGCCTGCTAGTGTCTGGCACCTTTGCCAGCTCATTGATTCTGCCTGCTAGTGTCTGGCAGCCTTGCCAGCTCATTGATTCTGCCTGCTAGGGTCTGGCATGCATGCCAGTTCATTGTGTAGAACTGCTACTGTCTGGCATGCATGCCAGCTCATTGATTCTGCCTGCTAGTGTCTGGCACCTTTGCCAGCTCATTGATTCTGCCTGCTAGTGTGTGGCATGCATGCCAGCTCATTGATTCTGCCTGCTAGTGTCTGGCACCCTTGCCAGCTCATTGATTCTGCCTGCTAGTGTCTGGCAGCCTTGCCAGCTCATTGATTCTGCCTGCTAGGGTCTGGCACCCTTGCCAGCTCATTGATTCTGCCTGCTAGTGTGTGGCATGCATGCCAGCTCATTGATTCTGCCTGCTAGTGTCTGGCACCCTTGCCAGCTCATTGATTCTGCCTGCTAGTGTCTGGCAGCCTTGCCAGCTCATTGATTCTGCCTGCTAGTGTCTGGCACCTTTGCCAGCTCATTGATTCTGCCTGCTAGTGTCTGGCATGCATGCCAGCTCATTGATTCTGCCTGCTAGGGTCTGGCACCTTTGCCAGCTCATTGATTCTGCCTGCTAGGGTCTGGCACCTTTGCCAGCTCATTGATTCTGCCTGCTAGGGTCTGGCACCTTTGCCAGCTCATTGATTCTGCCTGCTAGGGTCTGGCACCTTTGCCAGCTCATTGATTCTGCCTGCTAGGGTCTGGCACCCTTGCCAGCTCATTGATTCTTCCTGCTAGGGTCTGGCACCTTTGCCAGCTCATTGATTCTGCCTGCTAGGGTCTGGCACCCTTGCCAGCTCATTGATTCTGCCTGCTAGTGTCTGGCATGCATGCCAGCTCATTGTGTAGAACTGCTACTGTCTGGCACTTATGCCAGCTCATTGATTCTGCCTGCTAGTGTCTGGCACCTTTGCCAGCTCATTGATTCTGCCTGCTAGGGTCTGGCACCTTTGCCAGCTCATTGATTCTGCCTGCTAGTGTCTGGCACCTTTGCCAGCTCATTGATTCTGCCTGCTAGTGTCTGGCACTTATGCCAGCTCATTGATTCTGCCTGCTAGTGTCTGGCACCTTTGCCAGCTCATTGATTCTGCCTGCTACCGTCTGGCACCTTTGCCAGCTCATTGATTCTGCCTGCTACCGTCTGGCACCTTTGCCAGCTCATTATATGTTTGCCGTATCCACCCACCCATCCATCCACCCACCCGTACCTAGTCATCCAGCCATCCAGGTAGGCAGGCACGCACCCACCCTACCCCACCCCATCCACTCACCCACCTGTGCAACCTCCCTCTGCCCCCATTGTCTGAAATTCAATGTGTTTTTTTGTCCTTTCCCTTCCAGTGCCCACCCTGCCATGCACGGTGGTTCCCTCCCTTGTGTCATGTTCGGAGTCGCTCACGCACGAAGAAAGCATGGACACTGACAGGGCGGTGGGGTCGGGGGCATGGGGACAGAAGGGTAGCAGTGGCGCAAAGTGTGATGGGGTCACGGTAGGTCCATGCAGGGTAAGGGGGTTGGGGGGAGGTCATCCTTTGAGGGGCCGTGCAGGGGGTTTGTTTTTTTGGTGTATGGCTCATTTCCTGAATTCCTGGGGAATGGGCATTACAAAGCAGTATCATACTGTCCTTCCCTCCCTGTACATGGCACCCCCAGCTAGTGTGTTCAGCAGTGATTGCTGTGGTGTCCGAGTAAGGCGCAAGTACTTGGAATTTTCTCCTGTCATCCATCAGTCACTATCAGTCCTCAGTAGTTCTAAGTAGTTTCCAGCAGTCCCCAGTAGTCCCCATCAGTCCACAGTAGTCCCAAGTAGTCCCCAGCAGTCCACAGTAATCCCCAGCAGTCCTCAGTAGTCCACAGCAGTCCTCAGTAGTCCTAAGTAGTTCCCAGCAGTCCTCAGTAGTACACAGTAGTCCACAGTAGTCCCCAGCAGTCCACAGTAGTCCACAGCAGTCCCCATCAGTCCACAGTAGTCCCCAGCAGTCCTCAGTAGTCCTCAGTAGTCCACAGTAGTCCACAGCAGTCCTCAGTAGTCCACAGTAGTCTACAGCAGTCCTCAGTAGTCCACAGTAGTCCCCTGTAGTCCCCAGTAGTCCTCAGTAGTCCTAAGCAGTCCCCAGCTGTCCACAGTAGTCCCCAGCAGTCCACAGTAGTCCCCATCAGTCCACAGTAGTCCCCAGCAGTCCTCAGTAGTCCACAGTAGTCCACAGCAGTCCTCAGTAGTCCTAAGTAGTTCCCAGCAGTCCCCAGTAGTACACAGTAGTCCACAGCAGTCCTCAGTAGTCCACAGTAGTCCCCATCAGTCCACAGTAGTCCTAAGCAGTCCCCATCAGTCCACAGTAGTCCCCAGCAGTCCTCAGTAGTCCTCAGTAGTCCACAGTAGTCCACAGCAGTCCTCAGTAGTCCACAGTAGTCTACAGCAGTCCTCAGTAGTCCACAGTAGTCCCCTGTAGTCCCCAGTAGTCCTCAGTAGTCCTAAGCAGTCCCCAGCTGTCCACAGTAGTCCCCAGCAGTCCACAGTAGTCCCCAGCAGTCCACAGTTGTCCCCAGCAGTCCTCAGTAGTCCTCAGTAGTCCACAGCAGTCCTCAGTAGTCCTCAGTAGTCCACAGTAGTCCACACCAGTCCACACCAGTCCACAGTAGTCCACAGCAGTCCTCAGCAGTCCACAGTAGTCCCCAGCAGTCCTCAGTAGTCCTCAGTAGTCCTCAGTAGTCCTCAGTAGTCCTCAGTAGTCCTCAGTAGTCCACAGTAGTCCACAGCAGTCCTCAGTAGTCCACAGTAGTCTACAGCAGTCCTCAGTAGTCCACAGTAGTCCCCAGTAGTCCCCAGTAGTCCTCAGTAGTCCTAAGCAGTCCCCAGCTGTCCACAGTAGTCCCCAGCAGTCCACAGTAGTCCCCAGCAGTCCACAGTTGTCCCCAGCAGTCCTCAGTAGTCCTCAGTAGTCCACAGCAGTCCTCAGTAGTCCTCAGTAGTCCACAGTAGTCCACACCAGTCCACACCAGTCCACAGTAGTCCACAGCAGTCCTCAGTAGTCCACAGTAGTCCCCAGCAGTCCACAGTAGTCCTAAGCAGTCCCCAGCTGTCCCCAGCAGTCCTCAGTAGTCCTCAGTAGTCCACAGCAGTCCACACCAGTCTACAGCAGTCCACACCAGTCCACAGTAGTCCACAGCAGTCCACACCAGTCCACAGTAGTCCACAGCAGTCCACAGCAGTCCTCAGTAGTCCTTAGTAGTCCACAGCAGTCCTCAGTAGTCCACAGTAGTCCCCAGCAGCAGTCCACAGCAGTCCACAGTAGTCCCCAGTAGTCCTAAGCAGTCCCCAGCAGTCCTCAGTAGTCCTTAGTAGTCCACAGCAGTCCTCAGTAGTCCACAGTAGTCCCCAGCAGCAGTCCACAGCAGTCCACAGTAGTCCCCAGTAGTCCTAAGCAGTCCCCAGCAGTCCTCAGTAGTCCTAAGCAGTCCCCAGCAGTCCACAGTAGTCCCCAGCAGCAGTCCACAGTAGTCCCCAGCAGCAGTCCACAGTAGTCCCCAGCAGCAGTCCACAGTAGTCCCCAGCAGTCCACAGTTGTCCCCAGCAGTCCACAGTTGTCCCCAGCAGTCCTCAGCAGTCCTCAGTAGTCTACAGCAGTCCTCAGTAGTCCACAGCAGTCCTCAGTAGTCCTCAGTAGTCCTCAGTAGTCCACAGTAGTCCGCAGCAGTCCTCAGTAGTCCACAGTAGTCCCCAGCAGTCCACAGTAGTCCCCAGCAGTCCACAGTTGTCCTAAGCAGTCCCCAGCAGTCCACAGTAGTCCCCAGCAGCAGTCCACAGTAGTCCCCAGCAGCAGTCCACAGTAGTCCCCAGCAGTCCACAGTTGTCCCCAGCAGTCCACAGTTGTCCCCAGCAGTCCTCAGCAGTCCTCAGTAGTCTACAGCAGTCCTCAGTAGTCCACAGCAGTCCTCAGTAGTCCTCAGTAGTCCTCAGTAGTCCACAGTAGTCCACAGCAGTCCTCAGTAGTCCACAGTAGTCCCCAGCAGTCCACAGTAGTCCCCAGCAGTCCACAGTTGTCCCCAGCAGTCCTCAGTAGTCCACAGTAGTCCACACCAGTCCACACCAGTCCACAGTAGTCCACAGCAGTCCTCAGTAGTCCCCAGCAGTCCTCAGTAGTCCACAGTAGTCCTAAGCAGTCCCCAGCTGTCCACAGTAATCCCCAGCAGTCCACAGTAGTCCCCAGCAGTCCTCAGTAGTCCACAGTAGTCCACACTAGTCCACAGTAGTCCCCAGCAGTCCACAGTAGTCCCCAGTAGTCCACAGTAGTCCTAAGCAGTCCCCAGCAGTCCTAAGCAGTCCCCAGCAGTCCACAGTAGTCCCCAGCAGTCCAGTCCACAGTAGTCCCAAGCAGTCCTCAGTAGTCCTCAGTAGTCCACAGCAGTCCTCAGTAGTCCACAGTAGTCCACAGTAGTCCCCAGTAGTCCCCAGTAGTCCTAAGCAGTCTCCATTAGTCCACAGTAGTCCTAAGCAGTCCCCAGCAGTCCACAGTAGTCCCCAGCAGCAGTCAGTCCACAGTAGTCCCCAGCAGTCCAGTCCACAGTTGTCCCCAGCAGTCCTCAGTAGTCTTCAGTAGTCTTCAGTAGTCCACAGTAGTCCTCAGTAGTCCACACCAGTCCACAGCAGTCCACAGTAGTCCACAGCAGTCCTCAGTAGTCCCCAGCAGTCCTCAGTAGTCCTCAGTAGTCCACAGCAGTCCACAGCAGTCCTCAGTAGTCCACAGTAGTCCCCAGTAGTCCACAGTAGTCCTTAGTAGTTCCCAGCAGTCCCCATCAGTCCACAGTAGTCCACAGCAGTCCCCAGCAGTCCACAGTAGTCCCCAGCAGTCCACAGTAGTCCACAGTAGTCCTAAGCAGTCCCCATTAGTCCACAGTAGTCCTAAGCAGTCCCCATTAGTCCACAGTAGTCCTAAGCAGTCCCCATTAGTCCACAGTAGTCCTAAGCAGTCCCCATTAGTCCACAGTAGTCCTAAGCAGTCCCCAGCAGTCTACAGTAGTCCCCAGTAGTCCCCAGCAGTCCTCAGTAGTCCCCAGCGGTCCACAGTAGTCCACAGCAGTCCCCAGTAGTCCCCAGCGGTCCACAGTAGTCCACAGTAGTCCACAGCAGTCCCCAGCAGTCCACAGTAGTCCTCAGTAGTACATAGTAATCCTAAGTAGTCCCCAGCAGTCCACATTTGTCTCCAGCAGTCTGTAGCAGTTTGCAGCAGTCCACAGTAGTCCACATGAAGTCTCCAGCAGTTGGCAGCAGTCCTCAGTAGTCGTCTGCAGCAGTAGCATTGGCGGTGGCGGCGGCGACACATCCAGTGTCCGGCACTTGTTTTTCCTGTGTTTTGTTGAGGGGTTGCGTTACTGAGGTTTGCCTTCCATGGAATGCCCGGCATGTTCCTCAGAGCGCTGAAGCTTTGAAAAGCGTGTGTTGTACGCTTGGTAGATGTTGACTGCACCATCTTTACGTCTAGTTTCCCAGTGCTATGTGTTATGCTGAGACCTTAATCCCTTTTGTATTTCAGTCCAGTCCCCCACCAGGCACCAATTTACAGGCATCTTTCACGCTAGTCATTGTTCCCAGGAAAATTTCCAGGGAGGTTTTCTTCTTCGCGCCCCCCCCCCCCCCCCCCCCCACTTCACCATAGTCGTTTCCCCTGTTAGGGTCCCAAGCCCATCCCATCAGTCCACGTAATGAAATCACTGCACCTCCAATGGTGCATCATGGCCCTGTCCCCAATCTCAGAGGTGTTTGTATGTGTGCTGCCTGGAGGCCATGCTTTAGCCGTCCTACCCCTCCCCCACGCTCAGTGTCAGGTAGTCACGTGGTTTGTTTTGTGTTCCGTGGTTTGTTTTGTGTTCCGGCACAGACACTCACCCGTCAGCGCAGGCAGCAGGTGTTGTTTTCCGAGCGTGCGGCGTGTCGTGCTTCATCTTCCTGTGTAGGGTGCATGTCCAGGGAAGTGAGTCAGCATCAGTGCCAGATATGTCTTTTTCTTGTCAGATACACGCCTTTGTGAAAGAAATGCATTATGATCAGTGGCTATGCGGTGTGAAGTATTTTTTGGTCATACCTGCCAAGAGCTCCGCGATGACTCGCTGGCTATCTGCACTGGCGTTTCTGTGGTGCGGTCGAGCCCCAGAATGCATTGAAATACGTGTCCAGGATAGATGCAAGAGCACCACACGCAGGCGGTCTCCACGGCACCGCGCCTCTTTAGGGGCAGGTAATTATTTTTAAAGTTTGTGAAAAGGAAAACCCGCATTCTGCAACCAAGTGGAATGTTTCTGCTGCTCTTCCTAGATAAACTGTTGTGTTTTAGTTTTCTTTAGCCCGTTTGAGGAGTGATGAAGATCAACTTAGCTGTCTGAGCTTGTATGCCAGAGAGCAGATATGCCCACCACCATGTTAAAACCATGGCAGGTGCACCTTGTCAATTGGGTAGAACAGCATTGTTTTTTCTGTAGGCCAGCAGAGAGATAACTATTAAGTGTCCATAAGGCTGGCTCTTCAAAAAAAGAAAAAAAAAAAAAGAGAAATTTGTGCCTGTAATCCTTTTCAGAACCTTCATCCGTCCTCCCTAAACCTGTCCTTCCTAAAGCCATCGTGCGCTGAACAAAGCAAGCGTCTCCAAATGGTCCCCCTGCAGCATCCTACCGCTAGGGAATTGCAACAGTTGAAAGCATAGGAATTTTCCGTTGTTGTAAACTGGAGATCCTAAAGATTGTATTCCAAACACTGTGGTCATCCCGCAGGATCATTCCCAATCACATCCTGGCGGACACTGGAATTTTGGTCTATTTAGCATAAGCAGAACTGGGCGGTTAATGTTCAAAGGGTACGGTCCCAGGCCTAGGAAAATTTTGTTATGAGGTTTAAAATTGAAACATCAGTTTTGGGCAAATATTTTTTCCACTGTATTTAAGTTTGCAAGTGAGGAACATGTGGCAGTGCTTTCTCCCCTGTCTGTGAGAAGTGCTGTGCACGTGTAAGACTTGTCACATTTTTTTCTGTGTCCCTATGTCCCGTGACTCCTGTGGGTGATGTTATCAGAGGAAGCATGCAGTTAGGTGGGGGAGGTGAAGACAGAACGTATTTCCTGGCTCCATTGCATAGTTGAGATGTGCAGCACAAGGCGGAGGGTTGGGAATGGAGCCTTTATTGGTTTACCTTACCTGTCTGTGTATTCCTCCTTCAAGCAAGCCCTGCCTCCTGTTGACATTCGGTCGGTGCCGTCCTTTGGGTTCAGTGTGTTTCCTGTCGTTTAAGTATAACGGATTAGTTAATTTTCACTGTATTTCCTATGTCATTGTCAATATTAATAATGTCATCATTGTCAGTATTCATAAATTTTTTTTTTTGTTTAAGGGTGGTGTCACTGTAGTGTGCCTGCAATTTGTAGGGATCTTGTGGCACGCTTTCCCCAGCGTGCCGCTTCAGGGTCGAGCTCCCGCAGGGAGGGATTGAATCCCGTTCCATGCCGTGTTTTCCCGCCCATCCGTGTGAAATGGCCCCCGTCAGGCGGAGCCGGCCCGCTCAGAGGCCTTCCTTACGGGCTCTCCGAGCGAGAGCGTCACCTATCCCGCGTGAAGAGTTTCCCCATGGGGGTGGGGGAAAGCATGCATTTGTTCGGGGATGCCCTCCCTGCTCTCCCAGACCTTCCGGGTCCCTTAAGGGCACCCGGGAGTCCCCCAGGAGGGAGTGTGTGGAAGTTCCTTCTGGGAGCAGGCCTAGTTCAGGTCTTATCCCTGCGTGGCTGGCTATCCTGCTTTCTCACATGCCCGCACACATTTGTCTGTCTGCTTTTCCCCGTTCCTTGCTTTCTGCCTGATTATGTAACTCTGAAGCTTTCTCCAGGGAATTGTGGCATTGCACAGAGAGAAGGACCTCCAGCAGGCAACTCACCCAGGTTCGCCGCAAGGGGCGGAGGGCAGCGGCGGAGCGCGGCGGGCTCCACGGTGGACCCGGCACCGAGTCCCATTCGGCACGGCCCTGCCTGGTGAGCCGGCTCGGAGTCTTCCCTCAACTGCGGGGAGGAGAGCGGGGCGTGCTTTCCGGTCCCTGTCCAGTGTCCTGAGCTTGTCCAAGGTGGCGTTTCCACAGCAGCAGCAGGCAACCCCCACGCGGAGGAAGGCGGCACGGGAAAGGGGGCGGACACCTCGTGCCCGTCTCTTGTACCTCTTGTTGAAGGGGCCTGTTCATTAGCTGCCGCATTCGGGGGGCTTGGGCAGTGTTTCCGGTAGGGTAGGGCAGCCATTGGGTGCGGGGTCCGGTGATTGCTGGGAAATTTTTTCTCTTGCTGGGCGGGGTGCTGAGTGATTTTCCCACCTGATGGTGGGATCTAGGCTTACTAGCCGTATTAAAGAAAGATTCCACCTGCGCCCCTCCTTTCTTTTTTCTTCTTTCTTTTTTCTTCTTTCTTTTTTCTTCTTTCTTTTTTCTTTCTTCTTTCTTCTTTCTTTTTTCTTCTTTCTTTCTTTTTTTTTTAAATCTTTTTAAATCTATATATATATATGTTTTACAGAGAGCAAGGGAGAGAGACAGAGAGGTATCGAGAGAAACATGGAGCAGCTGCCTGTTGCAAATCCCCACCATGGATGTGCCCTCAAGCAATGTACACTCCCCTTGTCCGGAATTGAACCTGTGACCTTTCATTCTGTAGACCGACACTCTGCTACTGAACCAAACCGTTTTCTGCTACCTGCGCCTTTTGTTCTGCAGGTTTCTCTGTCCTCAGAGTTTGTGAAAGAGGGAGGTGACCAATTGTGTGATATCTCTGAGTTGAATGTAGTTTGTTGAGAGTGGGAATTTCCCCCTTGTCGTAGGTGTCCGTCCGAATTCAATGAAGTGTGGTGACGGAGGGAAGTGGCCACTTTGTGTATAGAATTTGAACGCAGTGAAGTGTGTTGACAGAAGGCTATCGGTTAGGCCAGTCCTGAGGTTTGCATGCGTTAGTTCCAGCTCAGGTCCCCGTGTCGATGACAGGCACGTGAAGTTGACGATCCCATCCCTTTTTGCGTGTGTATGAGGAGCAAGGCTTGGTGCTCCGCCCGTGCCTGCCATGCTTTTTTTGTGCAGCGCCTGTTCCATTTCGTTACAGTTTTTTGTGCTTTGGCCGTCGCGCTTGTTTTTTTGTGTGCCATTTGTGCGCCGACGTACGTGCCTTTCGGGTCGTCCCGTTGCTTGCGTTTGATTGATGGGCATGTGCCGAAAGGCCACAGTTTGAAAATGACAGGTGGGAGGTGGTTGTGTTTTGACTATCTTTTTTTCCTTGTCATAACTGTTGTTGTCATCTTGCACGCGTTGCTTGTATTTATGGGAGTGTTGTTGTATGGTTGTGTTGTGGGCTTTAGGGATAGTATCCTCGTTCATTTTGTGTGTGTCTGATGTTGGATGCTGCATAATTATTATTGTTTTTTAACTTTTTTTTCTTTGCATGTAATGTTTTTTTTGAAGGGTGGGAGTGAGGTTAGGGTAAAGGTTATGTATGTTTGGGATTCGTCGGCGTTGCCCGTTGTAGTGTGACGGCCCGTGTTTCCACCCCCGAGTCTGCCACTCGGTGAGTGGTGTTTGTTGTCCAGTGGCCGCTCATTTACCTCAGTTTCCAGATGCAGATGTGAGTTTCAGTTGTTAACGTGTGCGTTTTGTCCCGGTTTTATGTGTTTAGTTTGCTTTTAGTCTGTTTTGGGTGTTTTTAGTTTGCTTGCTTTTTCCCTGTGCGGTTTCTCCACGAAGCCATGGCATCACATCCTCGGCAAAGGTATGCTTTATGATGTTGTAGCACCTAGGACTCCCAGTCCTGTATTTTCCTTTATTTCTCGTGTTGGCCTTTGGCGTACGATGCGGTTTGTTTACGGTGACTTGTAGTTTTTATGGTGTGTTTGTTCTGGGTCCATTGTGTAGCGTCTGTGATTGTTGACTCTTTTTTTTTAAAAAAAAATATATATAATTTTAGTACATTTTATTGATTTTTTTTTTACCGAGAGGAGGATAGAGAGCTAGAAACGTTGATGATTAAGAAATATCAATCAGCTTCCTCTTGCACAGCCCTACCGGGGATGTGCCCGCAACCTATGTACATGCTTTTGGCCGGAATGGAACCCGGGACCTTTCAGTCCGCAGACCGACGCTCTACCACTGAGGCAAACGGGTTTTGTCTGATTGTTGACTCCTGTGCTTATGTGTCTGCCCATTTGATTTATAGTTCTGCTCTGGTTTTGGTATTTCGTAAATTACTAGTTTTCCGGGGCATGCAACGTTTCTTCATGCACGTGATGTGTGCTGTGTGTCTTTTTCTGGCCCTGGGTTCTGTGCTTGTATGGAGGGCAGGTTATCGGTGAGGAGTTTGATGTAATTCTGTCATCTGCATTTATGTCCAAACGGATGACGTTGTGTCGTAAGAGCTGCAAGCATCTGAAGCAGTCCCCAAATGGTGTTTACTTGCAGGGAGTGTTTCTTGTATGTTCCGTTCTGTTATTGTTTTAGAGTTGGCTCTGTCGTTTAGTGCAATGGTTATCTGTCTTTATAGCATCCAGTATTCCATGTGTGTGTCTGTTGTTTTGAGGAACGGGTGTGTGGTTTGCAGGGATGGGTATGTGGGCGCTTTATTCCCGTGTATATAGCGTTTCAGGTCCTGTTATCTTGTAGTTTGTTTATGCACGGCAGTAACGTATTTTCTTGTTTTTCAGGTGCTTGTTTGCCTATTCCGTCTGGTCCGTCCTCACCGTGGATGTCGCCTTTGGCCCGGCAGGAGAAGTCCCTCCTCAGCGGTGTCTTTTCAGCGAGCTCCCCAGCATCGGACTAAGTCTGGAATGAATCTGCGTTTTGTGCCACAGACACGTGTCACCGTGACTCTTCCTCGAAAGGGCCGTGTTTGTGGCAGGTGTGCATCTGTGTTTTGGACAACAGAGACTGTGTGTGACGGTGCCTTTGTGGTGAGGCGTTTGAACCGCCTAAGGGTGGGCACAGTCCCTGCGTTTTTTGAGCGAATGGCGTGGTTTAAAATGTAACTAATGTTCACTTTTCTGATGTTACAAGGGGTCATTTGTTACGTGAAAATGCTTGTAGGCGCCTGTGAAGAAGAGAAGATGGAAAGTCATCGTTGGAGACCAGGATCCTGCATTCTTGAATCACCTGTTCACAGCATTTGTCTGTCTGTCAGCATTTTTTTTTTGTAATTGGATGAGATCTTGCTATGTGATTTTTATGTATAGTGTGTATCCATCCTGTGTACTTTTGCTGATTGTACTTACTGTGTGTATTTTATACGTCTATGGTGTGGGAATGTCACGGTGGTCTTGTTCTACATTTTTACTAAGTGTTAGTCAGTCATTGAATTTTTTGTAATAGTTAATTGAAACAGTCGTATGACACTGCATGTGGCATATCTGTTGTCAATGTGTGATTGTTAGTTGCATGTTATTGTGGTTTCCATTTACAACATGTACAATAGATTGGATAGCCATCTCTCCTTGTGTGCTTGTGTGTGAGTGAGTGAGTGAGTGAGTGAGTGAGTGTGTGTGTGTGTTCGTGTGCCTGCCTGCCTGCCTGCCTGCCTGCCTGCCTGCCTGCCTGCCTGTGTGTTCACATAAGTCCCGGTTTTTGGTGTTTCAGTATTGCACCTCTTAGGGTGGTTGTTGTTGTTGTTGTTGTTGTTGTTGTTGTTGTTGCAATGTACACATGTTCCTCTCTGCTTGGTAGTTGTGATTGTTCCCTGTCTATTTTCTCTGGGACAGTATTTCACTGCAACAGCTGGGTTAGTGTTTATCTGTGTTTCTGGTTCGTAGTGTGCCTGAAAAAAAAATGCATTAGTAGTTTGTGTTTGTGCATTGTTGTGACACAATGTAGGATATTTATACCATAAAACTGCCAACAGAGTATGTGAAGCTGTGTGTGTGTGTGTGTGTGTGTGTGTGTGTGTGTGTGTGTGATGGTGAAGTTTGTCCGTCTTCACTAAGCAAGGGTTTTGTGTAAATTTGAATGGTTTTGTGTAAATTTTCTGTGTATGAAATATTTTATGAATCATTTTATCCCAGCTTCCAATTACCTGTTTCTCAATGAGGCTACTTCTTATCTGTATTTCACATCTTCCATCCATGCATTAATTAATTAATTAATTAATGTATTCTACTTTTGGTCATCTATGTTGGTTTATTTTTTTGTTCAGTCGAAGTATCGTCTTTATGCGTTGTTTACTATGTATGATGCATGAAGCAGATATGAGTGACCGTAGTGTTAATAGTTTTGGTAAAGGTAGGTAATATTTCAGGTGTTGCCATGTAAAATGTATTTTTGGAGTCGCAGCCAACCGTTGAAACGTATATCTATGCCAGGGCCCCGGTAGGGAGTCGAAGCAGTCTGAGGTAGGGAGTTTGTAATTGAGGAAAAAGGCAGATTGGCAAGCCCTGAAAAGTTGCTCTTATTTTCAGTTAAGTTGTCATACATCGAAATAAGTGTGAGAAAGTTTATTGGGTAGGTTGTGCAGGTTTGGGTGTAAGGACTTTGTGAGGTTCTACCAGATTTGCATCAGATTATTTGCCATCCAATGCATCAGGCATTGATATGCGGTGGGAAAGCTGATTTTATGGTTTTGAAAGTGTACATGGAGCGCCTCATGTCACTCCAGCAGTTTTCAGTGCGATGGTGTTTTTTCAAAGTTCCAGTCAACCCCTTCTACACACCTCTGGGAAATATACACATTGTCACTCATTCACTGTTTTTTCACCACCGCTGGTGTTAGTGAGGGTCGGCTGATGTGTTTGCTAACAAAACTTTTTGTTTTCCAGTTTTTCTAGTCTGGTGTTCATTCCCCCCCGCCCCCCTCGCACCCCAAAGATGGCTGTTAGAAACTACTTGTGAGAAGTTTGGTGCAGGTGTATATTTCCGTCTTTCAGTGTGACTGCCGTTGCCAATGTAGAAGGCAGATGGTAATTTATTGGTTGTCTATGGAATAGCTAAAGCAGGTATACCTGCAAAGATTCCATGACGACATTTTAGTTTTAATGAGTTCTATTGGCCCGCGGTGAGGTGAGTCGATTTCATCGTTGCATTGAGTAGGCAGTACAGTCATTTAAAAAAAAAATGTTAGTTCATAGTTCACCGCGTGCATATATATAATCTGTCATCCACACTGCATAGTCACTGTGTGCCGCCTGCTCAAGTTTCCCTATTTGTTTTCTCCTCTCCAGTTTTTTTCTCTCTCAGTGCAGTCGTTTGTGTGTAATAGTTTTGTGGATTTTTTTAAAAGCGGTGTTCTGTGTTGTCCTTGTGTTGTTCCTTCTATCCCCCTCTTTAACAGAAAAGCACAGCATTCCCGTTGATTGCAAGAAGACCCTAATGAAGACTGTGTTCTTTTCAGGTTTGAAAATGTATGCAGTTGTATTTGTATTTCTGTGGTAGTGTATTCCAGCACAGTTTAGTCGCATATAGTTCTCGAGTATTGCCATCCCTGATTTTTGTCCTCACCCGAAGCGATCAAGTTCTCTCCCCTCCCCTCCCTGTTCATTTCAGGGTCTGCATCCCCACGTTGTTCCTGTTAATGTCCACCCGTTAGTGCGTTAGTGTGGGGTATATGGGATGTTCCAAAAGCATGTTTGCTTGTTTATTGTTGTTTACTCACCATCACCAATATAATCAGTGCTGCCATGGCCTTTGTATTCTTTGTTCTTGTGGTCTTTTCCGTTCTTTCCTAGGTATCGGGAGGACGTGCCGTACACGTTAGTCGTGTTGTAGTCTTCTGGGTACCTGTAGCTTCTTTCCTTGCTGCAACTCCCCAATTCCCCACTTGTATGGCTGGCCGGCAGAGAGAGTTGACGGTTGGCCGGCAGAGTTGTTTTGCCGCTCTCTGGATTATTTCCTGTGTTATAGGTCACGTTCACACATCTTTGTTGTGTTGTACTCTCATTGCCGGCTCATGGTTTCTTTTATCCCAATTGAACCATCGTGCAGACGGAGCGTGGCAGCAATTATGTAAGTAATCTGGCGGCCTTGTGTCAGCATAGGGATAGTGTAGTTTCTGTGTTTTCTTGTAGGTGTTTTTTTGATACCGCACCTTGTCATTATTTTATATCCCCCTTTCCCACCCATGGTCTCCACCCCTTTTTTCCCGAGTTTTCTCTTTTATTTTAGGTGAGCGGACAATGTTTATACCTCCATTTTGCTTTCCTAGCCAGCCCAGGGGCTGTATCTCCAGGAGCTGTGCATTGTAGTTTAGGTGGAGAGGAAGCTTCTGTCATTAAGCAGTGCAGCCAGCCGGTTTTGTTTGTAGGTTGTGTTTTTTGTAGTTGGAGTCAAGGTCATGTCCCGTCACTATCCCATCTTTTCTCATTTTCCCAGCCATAAGCTACCATCACCAATCGATTGTCTTCTGATTGTAGGAACCCTCTTGTTTGCATTGCTTTTTTTAGTCATGTATACCCATCTGGAGTCTTTAGTCTTGAATCGGTACTATTGTATGTATGTCAGAATTATGGCAGAGTCCATGTGTATTCTACCAGGAGCGTAGCATAGCGCAGAATTTCTCCAAATTTGTCTTTGTTCTTGCTGTTGAAACGAGCACTATTTTTGATCTCTTGTAGTGTTTTTTGGATGGCTGTGTATTCATAGGAGCTCCATGGTACTGGTCTGTGTTGCTAGGTAGTTGCTGTTGAGTTTGAATAATGCAGGTAGGTTGTGTTATCTGGGAATGTGTATGGATAGCTGGTATTTTAATGTTAAGGAGCTACTGTCACTGTATTAGAAGTCTTTGAACTATTTTTTACATATTATACCTGTTAACCTAGTTATCCCCTTCACTGTCCATGGTTGTCCCCCCCCCCCCAACCCGTTTATGTTGTTATCGATAGTTCTGTTATCTGTTTTTGTAGCATGTTAGTTTTGAAATAGATCATAAAGTTATGGTCAGTGAAAAATGATCAGCAATCCCTGTGTTTTCAATGTGACGTGTAGTTACAGCTCAGCCAAAGTATAAGATCAGTGTAAAATGTGGTCGTTGTAGTTGCACGATCTTACAGATTTTAAACATGATGGTGCACTCAGTGTGTGGTCCTGATTACTTTGTCTCTCACGATCTTACAGATTTTAAACATGATGGTGCACTCAGTGTGTGGTCCTGATTACTTTGTCTCTCTCCTCCCCCCATCTCTTGATTAGGAAATGTGAATATATTGTTGTGCTGGTTGTCTTTTAAATACTTCTGGTTCCTGTTGGCAAGGAATAGTAGATGACCGAGGGGGTTTGATGAGAACGAAGACAGACAAGAGCAGTTGTCGTTGGGATGACCGAGAACGAGTTATGTAGCATCGAGTTTATTTCTCAAAGTCTTGCTATACAGTTCCGTCATAGGAAGTGTTTTCTTCAGGCAAGTATGGCAAGCAGAGTTTGTTTGCAATGCCACGAGGTTTGTTGAGTTTATCACCCTTTTAGTTTAGTCGCAGAAACCATAGTACCTTGTTATCATTCCATAGGTTAAAGAATAGTTGGCTTTTGTGTAACCTATGGAACAAGCCAATATTTTTGCAGTTCAGCACGTATCAGCCTTAATAAAAAGGCAGTAATTTCCCACTTCTGCTAATACAAAGGGTACTCGGAGCGCTGTGTATCATTCCAACTGTTGCATTCTGTCACGTAGGATCCCTGAATTCAGGGTAGCTTCCCACAAGTGTCAGGTTTTAGAAATTGTTTGTATCAGTTGCTTCCCCGTTTCAGTCAATGTGACCCATTTTTCTGTTTTTACCTAAAAGTGAAATGATTTCTTGAGTCTTCCCTTTCAATGTACTTGAGTCAGTCTCTCAGGCGCTGCTATAGTTTGGACAGGTGCCGCTGCATTATGTGTAGCTGTAAGGAAATAGAAATACCTAGGAAGTCTGTCTTCATAGATGTGCTAGAGACTTGTTTCCTTTCTCCTTGTGTAGTTATTTATCCCTCAGTTATTATTGCCGTCCCTGTTTTGTGGGTGGCCCATTTTTACTGCTTTTATATATTGTAGGCATTCTTCCATTTTTTGCTAGGTACTAGAGTGCTACTATGGAATAGTTGTCCGAAAATGTTGATTAAGATGTGCAGTGTCATTTTCAGTGATATCTGTGGTTGCAGTATCTGTTTTTGCAGTGTGAGCTAGCTCTGGTCCACAAAGGGTTACCTCACAGCATGGTATATTAAATTGCATGTGATTCCACGACTGTCTATTATCCCCATTGCTAGGATACAATCCCTCTCACTATTATGTAAACTATATATGCTGGAAGCGCCATTCTTGTAATTTCAATGTGTGAGTCGTTAAGGTATGTGCAAGCATCTGAGTATTTTTTGTCCTCGTAGAGTCGTAGTTGAGTCAGTTCAGCTTACCGTTCTCGATCGTGTCGCGGTTAGTGTTATAATCCCTTGGTGTCCGTGTAGTATCTGGCTGGCCTTAATTTTTTTTTGGAAAGGGATTCTGTATAGTTTATGTATTTAAGAATGTGGAGTTAGATGTTGTGCATCAGATTGTGATAGCCTTCACGCCTTCCAGCCACTACTGTGTGAGTCGGTTCCTTTTAGGTAGTTCTTGCATTGGCTTCAGACTGTGATCCGGGTCTGTTCCCTTAAGTATTGTTGCTTAGCCTGTCAAATTTCCTTGTTTTTTTTTTTTTGTTTTTAAGCTCAGAGCCACCTTTACCTGCATTGGGAATCCCCGTGTCACTCTCATATTCCTCCCTATTGCATGGTGTGCTGGAATCAGTCATGGGTGTGTATTAAGCAGATCCCAAAGGCATGCAGTTACAATGTCTTGTGGTGGTGTAACTGCATGCAAATTTTTGTCTTTGATTTTTCAATAAGGAGAATGTGTCAGCTATTGACGTTGTAATCCTCTTACCCACCTCTCTTGGTGTATTTAAGTTAGTAATTGTAATTTGACTCGATGTTAGGCTTGTCTTTTTACCTGCAGCTTTCACTATTTTTGCAGTTGTTGGGTAGCTGTGAGTAGGTATCAGTATTTCATTTTGAGGCGATGCAGGCATTCAGGCATTCGTAGTTTTTGCGTTTATTAGTCATCTTTTCTTATTTTTTGTTTTTAGTTATGACCACTACCTTATGATTCACTGTAGCCTGCTATGTTATTTTTATGTAATTTTTGCTTTTCTACTTCATGTTTGCTTCCTCCCTTCAGTATGGTCCGCAGAGTGAGAACTTAGTATCCCGTTTCATGGGTTCATGAAAGCTGTGCAGCTTCCAGTAGGGGCCTGCCCTTGGCAGTCAGTGTAGTCGTTTGTGTGGTTGTGCTGTTGTTCACGGTAGTATAAGCACCTGCATCTCTCCAGGGCTGATGTTTAGATGTTTCTGTGCAGCAGCACCTGAATCAGTCTTTTATGGTTACCCTTGTGTATGTAGGCTCCTGTCGTGAGAATAGTGGTCATTTGTGTATTTTGTACAGCAATGCCTGTGTTGTCTTTATGTTCCAATGTTATAGAGTATGTACCTCCAAAAGTATTGCCCTTTGTTGTGATTGCTGCAAAGCAACATCAGATGTGAGAAACATAACTCACACACTGGAACCGTGCCATAATTTTGTGGTTGTTGCATGTTTGCTTGTTTCCAGTGTCGATGTATGGTGTTGGCTCATATCACTCCCCATCGGTGTAGTCCTCATTAGCTGTAGTGTGGTCTTCCCATTGTGTTTGTTATGTAAGACCATTAAGGGATGTTAGTCATGCTCTGCAGGGTAACTGCAGCAGTGAATTTGTCATTAGGTAGGTGTACTGTGTTAGGTTCATTGTGGCCAGTAGAGTGAACATCGCATTCTCTCCCCCCCCCCCCATTCCCCTTTTAATGACTTTATCAATACAATGAAGAATTGATGGATGTGTTTTATCGAAGCATCTGCATTTTAAGCCATTAGTATCTCAAAGGTGTCTTTGCAGATGTTCCCCTATCCCCCTGCCCAGTTTTATATGTGTATTTCAAGGATGTCATTTTTTTTTTTAAATGTGGACTTAATGGTTGTTTGGCAGCATCAACCACGTGAGCCACCACTCCTTACCTTATTGTTTAATGTGCTTATGTTTTGCTGTATGCGTGATTGCATCACTGTGTGCCACAGGCCACACAGCCTGTTGCCTAGCATTGGCACCAAAGTCGTCCACCTTCCTGGGCAGCAGCTGAATTATCTCATTATGCTCTCCAAATTTATTGTAGCCTTTTTTGTGTTCAGCAATGTTTATCTGTGCAGTTTGTATGTCAATGCATGGTTGTGGCATTTTCAAGCTTAATGTAAAGTATGTCTAGTGTGTGTGGTGTGGTTAAGTGCTAACTTCAATTTCTCAAACAATCCTGTGTACAACCTCCAAGGAAATGGTTTTACTGCCCTTTTCCCTCATTCATTACATGAGATCTATGCTTGTTGCTTAATATGTTATTTTTTTTCTGCTTGTTGGGAAGGAGCAAGTCCTTCATATGGTGGCATTTCCTAGTGTCTACATTTCCTGTATATATTCACATTTATTTTCAGTATCTTTGTGTGGCGGCCGCAGCAGCAACCTTGGCTGCCACTCCAGGTTATGCTTGTTTCATGCATTTATTTATTTATTTATTTATTTATTTATTTAAAAAGACATGTTATTTATTTTGTATAGAGAGTGAGGGAGGTAGATAGTCAGAAACATGAATGAGAGAGTGTCATTGATCACCTCCCTCTTGCACACCCCCCACTGGGACTGTATCCAGAAGCAAGGTACATGGCCCCCTGGGCTGTTATTGATTCTGGGAGCACCCCCCTCCCTCCCCCCTTTCTGGTCCCCAATTCATTGAGTCAAAGCAGTTTTTTCCATGTAGTTATTTTTGCTAACTCCCTCCCTCCCTCCCTCCCTCCCTCCCTCCCTCCCTCCCACGGCATGTGTACTCACAGGAATTCAATACCGTCCTTTTCCCTGACTGCATCATACTGGTCATTGTATCCTGATGAGTGAACTGTATCGTCATGGGGAGGGGTCATTGAACATGTATAAAAGGTGTGGGGTGTGTATTTTTTTGCCTCCCTTGTGCTGTTTATCTTGGGAAGAAAAACCTTCTTTCTATCCAACAATTCCTCAATTCCTCCATTCTATCTATGCATCCATCCAGGCCTGACTGGCAGGTGGTGTTGCTGTGTAGCATCTGAAATATGTCATCACTGGAAGGCTGGTCAATCAGCGTGTGGTCAAGTGTCCAAATGTGTACTTTTCACAGTAATGTTTGCCATTTATTTTCCAATCTTTCAGGGTCCTGTTTTTCAAAAATGTTGTTCTTTTAGTTACTCCCTTGTATTATTATGCAAAGGCACACATGTGAAAGACATCATTGAATGGTATCTGGTGTAGTGGATAGTGCGTGTGTTTGTCTAGGATGGTGTTGGGTAAATTTTGTAGATTGTGTTCTTATAGTAATTATCCACTGAGGGCATTTGAAGAAATGGAGTATATATCTAATTCTCATTTTGTTTAAACCTTCCCATGTGGAACACAGAGGTCATCTTTATTAATTCTTCTTGTTCCTATGATGGTTTAATTCTTTCATAGTGGAAAATACCATGTGATCGATATGGTGAATTGTGAAAGGATGGTTGTACCTTTGTGGTCCAACTTCTAAACCATGCAAATCTTAACAGGTGTCATGGTAGTGAAAGAGTGTGTGAATGTTTCACCCAAGTAATGTTGTAGACTGTTCTAGGCAGTCTATGATTTGGAATGTTGGTATCATAGGATCTCACCATGTTCACTTGGATTCATGGGGACTTACTTGAATTGTAATATGCATATTTTTTTAAAAAAACATATCTAGTAGATATTTCATGGAGAGTAGGAAGGGTGAGAGATAGGGAGCTAGAAACGCTGATGAGAGAGCCCCCCCCCCCCCCCCGGATGTGCCCGCAAGCAATGTACATGCTCTTCACTGGAATCAAACCTGGGAACTTTTAGTCTGGAGACTGACGTTTTGCCAGTGAGCCAAACTGGCTTTGGCTGTAATATGCATAGTATTGATTACACAGCTTGGACTCAAATCTGCAGTTAGAGGTGGTTCCCAATAGTACTTTTGCTGGCAATCCATGTGTTTTGCCTGTCAGCAAATTCTTTTTTTTTTTTTTTTTTTTTTTTTTGCCAGAGTGGTCACTAAAGGGCTGTTGATTCAAGTGGAAATACTTCCTTGTTAGTTATTTTTTAAATGTGTGTGCATGTTGTTAGCAATCTTTGTTTTCCCTGGGAATTACTGTGCAAGTATGGCTCACATCTTTCATGTGTTTTGGTGCTGTAGTGTGTTGTGGGTTCATTGAGAAACTAGTAGCCGTCACGCTTCACTCAGTCCTGTTGATTTTCTGGTAACCCCCTCTACTGACTTTCTAGAATTGCCTGCATTATGCCCTTTGTAATACAGGTCATTTATCATTTTTGCTAGGGGGGGGAGCATCAATTAGTCTTCCTCTCCTCAGAGATGGTGTGTGCCCTTTCTTGTATATGGAATTTCCTATGATCACAGCCCCCCCATTCTGTGTATCCTTATCATTTCCATGGACATAATTTCCTATCTGTATGCATTTACTTATGCTGCCTCCACACCCACCCACCCACCCACCCACCCCTAATGTACATTCACATGAGTTCAGTTATGCCCCCCCCCCCCCCCCCGCACCATGGGTTGCAACATTGGTCGTTTGCTGATCTGTATTCACATGTGGGAGGAGCACAAGGTTGTGCAGCCGTCAGACTTTGGGTAAGTGTATTTTGCCATGTGTCTTGTTTCCCTAGGCAGGTGGTAATGAAAGCTGCTTTGCTGTCCAGCAGTTGACTTATGGCACAACTCCCCCACAGACTGACTGCCATACTGAACTGTGTAGCTCACTGTAGTACCTCCAATGCACAGCCACGTCTCCATTTCAGATGTTACATCTTCAAAAGAAGTATTGCCCCTTTCCATCACTTGTGATTTGCCCTCACACAAAGGCCCACATGTGGAGCCCCTGAAAACACACATGTGTGTCCAGGTATGGTGTCTCTGGTGGTGTCCCACCTGTGCATCTCATTAGAAAACCTGTCCTCATTGAGAGTGTATCCCCCTGGTATGATATGTGAAGGAATGACTTAAGATGCCAAATTTCAGGGTTGGCAGCTAGTATCCTGTAGATAGGCAATGCATCCTGTTAAGCGAGTCCCAGAGAGATGAGCCACCATAGCCAATTTGATTAAGCATGCAAGAGTTTACAGGTTCGAATCTGGGTTCAAACCTTGGCTGACGCAGCAGCTGGCTGGCAAACACCCAGGTGAGAGCCCTGACGGAGGGGCAGTCCCTCTTCTTCCCCTCCCATCCCACTGTTGGTCTGTCACTCACTGATTGGCCTCCTCAGGACAAAGAACTGGCAGTCTTTAGGTGTTCCTTAGGTGATTTACACAACCTGGCCTGTTTTGCTTCAAACAGAATGTCTGTTCTGACTCCCAAGGGATTGCAGGATGCTGTGATTTTTCATGGCCCCAATTTCCCAGCCCGATCCGGAGGTAGGTCTGCATGTCCCACCCCAAAGGAACTCCCAGCGCTGCGTTACAACTGACTTTACCGGCCTGTCTCCAGAGACCTTATTTCTTGGGCAGACGGGGCTGGCTGTCACACACCCCAGCTCGTTTTTTAGCGCTCATTCTGGGAATGCTTTGTACCCATTTGTATCTGCTATGTTCTTGGCAGAATTCGTTATGTAGGTGCCCTTGCTCCCTCCAACCACCCCCTAGACTTGTCATATGTGGTTGGGTGCTTGCCTGTTTTCCCATCCTCACAGTACTCTTGCTTGTAATAAAAAACTTGTCGAATGTGTGCATGCTCATTTTTTTCTAGTGGTATGTGTGCCCTCATCGTATTTTCCGCGAAGGTTCGCGGAGAGAGGTGCCCTGTATTTTCTTTTATAGTGTCCTTCACCACGAGTGTCTGCCAGCATGGTCACTGCCCCCCCCCCCCCCCCCCCCCGCCAGGTCTCATAGTTCCTTTTGTCCATAATCAGTGTTGTCTTCGCAGGACAAGAATTGAAGCTGCCCTTTTTACCACATGGATGATAGGCACATGAGTAGTGGGAGTGATCTGTGCGTGCCCTGTTACCATAGGTTGGCCCTTTTATATTCGCTAACACCCCCAGTTTTCAGCAGCAGGCACCCACCCATATTTTTTTTTGTGAGGAAGCCTGTCTGCTATTGTGGTGAGCTGCAAAAGGTATTTTCTGTGAGAATGTGTCTGGCGCTTTGGCAGCTCATAATCAAAATAGTGCCTATGTGTGACACATTTGCCAGCTTATGGAAAAGATTGTTTGCGTCTGGCATCCATGGCAGCTCATTGTTTACATTCTGCTTCTGTCTGAAATGGATGCCAGCTCATTTTATGTTGTCCCCATGTACCTAGACATCCACCTAACCACCTAGGTAATTCTCTACACCCCTCCCCCCCACACACACACACTTACCCAATCAACTGCACCCACTTAGGCAGCCACCCAACCATCCATTGACCTAGTTGCGAATCCTGAGGCGCCCCCCCCCACCATGGCTAGAAATTTAATGTGGTGCATTTCTCTTCCCGTCTAGTGCCCATCCTCCAAGGCATGTTGGTGAACTCCCCTGTACCATGTTTGGTGTCGCTCATTCATGAAGAAAGCACTGAAACGGCAGATGGTTTGGGGGTAGACAGAAAGGAAAATGTGGCACAAAGTGTCAGGTGGTGGTTCTTTTTTCTTGTGTGTGGGCACTATCCTCTCCCTCTAGGGTGGTGCCCTTCCTTTTTTTTTTCTGTGCTCATGCTTATGAGTGTTCCGTTATCAGCAGACACCTAGCCCATCCATGTATTTTTGTGAGGAAGCCCATGCTGTTTTTTTGATATCCCACATGTTTCTTCTGTCTGGCTGGCACTTCTGCCAGCTCATGGAGAAGATTGTTTTTGTCTGGCATGTATGTGAGCTCATTATATGTATCTTGTTTCTGTCTGTCTGATATGGATGTCAGTTCATCATGTTGGCCCCATGTACCAATGCTTCCACCTATCCAGCCAGGTAACTTCCAGACGCCTCTGGTCCACCAACCCACCCACCCACCCACCCACCCACCCACCCACCCACCCACCAGAAGAAAGACAGACAGCCACCCACTCAGTCATCCATGGACCTAGCTGTGTATCCTTTCCGAGATTAAGTGTCGTGGCCTTCCTTTCCCTTCCACTGCCCACCCTGAAATGCATGGTGGTGACCTCCCATGTGCCATGTATGGAATTGCTCATTCATGTCATGAAGAAATCATGGACCGCCAAACGGTGCTTGGGTCGGGGGAGAAAAATAGGAGGGCACATCTGGCGTCAAAGTCTCAGGGGGTTTCGGGAAGGTACATGTAGGGCAAGGGTTAGGGTTGAGGTCAGTTTGTCTGTCTGGGGTTGGTTGTGCAGGGGGTCTGGTTGTTCTTTTCCATGGCTCATTTCCTGAGCTCCTGGGAAATGGGGGATTGCAAAGCAGGGCATCACCCTCCCTCCTGGGCACCACAAAGCATTACATCACACTTTCTCCCCCTTGTCCATCGCACCCACCAGCCAGGGTCTTCAGTGGTGATTGCTGTGGTTTCTGAGCCAGGTGCACCTCCACGGAAATGTCTCAAGTACTTCAGCAGTCCCCAGCAGCAGCAGCAGCAGCAGCAGCAGCAGCAGCAGCAGCAGCAGCAGCACTGCATATGCAATCTTCTGTGATTCTTTTTCCTGCGAATTGGAGAGGGGTTAAGTTAGCGAGGTTGCTTTCCATGCATTGAATGCTCTGTTCCTCAAAGTGTTCAAGCCAACCCGTGAAGCATGTCTTCTGCAAGCTTGGGAGACAGTCATTGCACAGCCTTCGCCTACCCAGTTTATAAATGCTGTGTCTTTTCCTCAGTCCTTAAGCCCTCTTTTCTTTTATTGCGATTCCCCAACATTCACCAATGTACTGGTATCTTGCACGTGCTTAATTCTTACCAGGTGTCCTACCAGGGATGTCTTTCTCCCCCTTCTCCACCGAGCTGTTTATGTGAGTACTGCAACTTTCTAGTTACTTCCCAGCAATGCCAGTCAAGTTTCCTCTGAATGATTCAGCCTTTTGCTGGCTTCCCGTGTGCATGCTGCTTTGCTTTGATGCTAGGGAGAATGGGTGTTTTCTCTGCTGGGTGGGTGGGATGGATCCTCCTACACCTCTCCTTTCCCATCCTAGCGCCCCATCCCCATCACATTGCACTGCCAAGAAACTTGCAGCCAGCACCGCCTGCCCTCTAGTCTCATGTGTTTGCATGTCTCCTGCCTTGGGGGCATGCTTTAGCTTTTCTTAGTGTAGCTTATTCTCCCACAGCTGCAGTGAGAGAGTCAGGACATGTACTCACCTGTTATTGCAGGTAGTAGAGAGGTCCAGGTTTCCGAGTGAGTGGTGTGTTGTGCTTCATCCTCTCTTGGTTGAATTTCTAGGGAAGGCATTAGGTTCGAGCCCCGGCAATGTTTTTTCCAGTGGGGCATCCGCCTGTTTTAAAGCAATGCATTGCCATCAATGTCTACGTTGTATCAAGTCATTTCTGTTTATGTCTAGTAACAGGCATTTGCACTCTATTTGTTAAACCCGGAGCCTGTGCTATTTTTGAATTCCATTTTTCTGAGCATTGATCTTTCCCTACTGTTCCCTGTAACAGGCGGTATATTCTGCGTTATTTTCTGTCTTTCTCCCCATGTCCCTTCACGCAGGGGTGGGGCAGCGGGGATGTTAGCAGAGGGAGAGAGCATGCAGTTAGGTGGGGTAGGTGATCACAGAATGGATTTCGTGTAGGCAGTGCGAAGTTCAGATGAGGAGCACAAGGTGGAGGGATGGTAATGGAGCCTTTTTGCTTACCCGTTTGTGCAGTCCTCCTTCCTCGGTGCTGTTGTGGAAGTTCTTTGTCTTAGACGGTCCTCATTTGTTTCCTTTGCACGTTAGCGTTCCACTTCATTCTCTGTTTCTTTGCTTGTCTTCCCTCCTCATTGCAGTAGTGTTTCAGGCATGATTTTGTGTCCCTCGGCTAAGGAAGGCCTGCCTAATTTTCACATGCACCGCTTTGTTTTGATGGTGCTATGTATCCTGTTCTTTGAGTGCCGTGACGTAGGAAATTTTAAGTCTATTTTACATTTCATTACCATTGTTAACATCGTTATCAACATTATCATCATCATCATCATCATCATCATTATCATCAACATCATCATCATCAGCAGCAGCATTTATATAATCCTTGTTATTTGTCTGAGTTTTGGGGTTAATGTTCTGCCTCTATTTGCTAAGGATCTTATGGCATGCTTTCCCCAGTGTGCTGCTTCAGGGTCCAGCTCCGGGAGGGTGTTGCCCTTCCCTGTAATAATTTAGCCCTGTTACATGCCGTGTTTTCTCGCCCAGCTGTGTGAAACGGCCTCTGTATGGAGGAGCTGGCCTTCGAGGAGGCCTTATGGGCGCTCCGAGCGAGACCGTCACTTATCCCGCGTGACCAATTTCCCCATGGGGAAGCATGCTGTACCTTAGGGATGCCCTCCATCCTCTCCTATACCTTCCGTGTGCCTTAAGGGCACCTGGGAGTCCCCCAGGAGGGAGTGTGTGGGAGTTCGTCCTGGGAGTAGGCCTAGTGCATTTCTGATCTACAGTTGCCTGGCTTCCTTGCTCCCAGGCTTATGCATTCATTCACATTCATCATCTACAGCTATGCTCATGCCTCCACACTTTTGTCTGTATGGCTGGTTTTCCCCATCTCTGTTCATGTCAGCTCCCTTCAGCCCTATTATCCAAATTTGCATTTAGCGACAGAGATTTCTAGTATTGAAGAGCAAAACCGAATGCAGTGCCTCTGGTAGGCAACTCACCCAGGTTCACCTCAAGGGGCGGCGGGCAGTCGGCGGGGCGCAACGGGCCACCATGCTGGATCCTGGCACCGAGTCCCAGTCCGCGTGGTGCTCTTGGGTGAGCTGCTCCGGAGTGTGCCCTCAACTGTGGTGAGCTGAGCGGGACATGCTTTACCTTCCTTGTTCACTTTTCTGAGTTTCTCCAAGACGGTGTTTCCACATCAGGTAGTAATCCCAATGAATAGACGGTGTTTCCACATCAGCAAGTAATCCAAGGAGTAGTAGCGCTGTAACAGGAAAAGGGGATGTACGTTCGCGCCCTTCTCTTATATCTGCTCTTCATAGAGGAAGGGCGTCACTGGCTCCCCTGCTGTTCATTGGATGTCCCATTCGCTGGGTTGGGCTGTGTCTCCGGTAGGGAAGGACAGGCATTGGGTGTAGAGCAAGGTGATTGATGGATATTGTTTTCTGCCGCCGGGAGGGGCGCTTTGTGCTGGCCTACCTGAGGGCCGGAGATTGAGTTGTTTTCCTTAACAAAGGGCGATTCCTCTTGCGCCTTTTGTTTTGCACAGTTCTGTCTGCAGGGTTTCTGAAAGAGTGAGCTCACCACTTGTCTTTTTTATCAGGGTTGAATGGAATTCGTTGAGTGTGTGAAGTTGCCCCTTGTGGAAGGTTTCTGAATTCAATGAGCTTCGGCGAGAGAGGGAAGTCACCAGTTGCTGTAGGATTTTGAATTTAGTAAGGTGTGTTGATAGAAGTCAATTGATCGCCTCAGCTGAGGCCTGAGGTTCACACTTGATAGTACAGGGCGGGTTTATGTCCTTACTACGGGCATGCAGTTTATAACATCTCTTTGTTCGTGTTTATGCGGAGCAAGCAGTCGTGCACCCCCCTCCCCCCCATCTGTGTCTGCCATTCATACTTGTTGCAGCCCCTCAGGAACTGGGATTTTAAAATTCCCACCACACCACGTAGGGTGTGAGCATCGCCCTTGCATTCTTGGCTCCTGAGGGTTAGTAGTTCGGGGAGCCTGGGGAGGCTGCCCTGTTTTTTTTTTTTCCCTCACAGTGTGCGGTCCGTCTTGAGTTTTTGCTAAAGTTTTTGCTCTTTTGCCTGCTGTTCTTTTAGTGTCTTCCAGTTTTGTGGGTTGATGTTTAGTGAGTTGGTGTATCTCAGTTTTCAGTGTGCGGTGGTTGATGTGCGCACACTTTTTGTTGTCTTTTGTTCTTAATTTGGGTGATTGCGTTTTTATTTTCTGCTGCGTTTTCTCTTTTACTTGCAGGCATCATTGCTCCTAGATTCTTATGTCTTTTCCTGACTGTGACTGTTGCGTTCTCTGTTCGATCCTCTGCTACCATCTTGTGGTCAATGGTAGAATAGTCGCTTCTATATTTCTTAATTTCCCTTGTGAGTGTTTGATGTGTGATAGTGTTTTAGATTTGTGTACACCTCCTGAATTTTAACCGATTTTTCTTCTGCGTTTTTGTTCTGCGTTTTTCTTCTGCATTGGTTATATGCTGGCTATTGTTGCAGTGAGGTATTTCACAGTGCTATGTGTTTTGAGGAAGCATTCTGAAACTCTCGGGTGGTAGTTGCTTCTGTGTTGAGTGCTGTGGTTGCTGGACATAAATGTTGCTGTGATTGCTGGATAGATATGAATGTTGCTGGCATGTTGCTCGTGTTTTTCAGGACACATTAGGGTTCTTTAGTAATGTTTGGAAATGTGACAGTGGGCCCCTTATGCCCAAGAGATAAGGGCTCCGGAGACAGGCCTGGCCAGGGGCGGAAAGTTAAAAAAAAATATAGTGAAGTCAGTTGTAGGTCAGTGTCAGCAATTCCTTTGTAGTAAGATATGCAGGCCTCCCTCCAGACCTGGCTAGGAGATTGGCGTCTTCAAAACAGCAGCATTCTGCACTTCTGTTTGAAGTCAGAACAGACATTCTGCTTGAGGCAAAAACAGGCCAGGTTGTGTGAACGACCTGAGAGCTAGCTCAGGAAGGCCAGGTCTTTGTCCTGAGGGAGGGGCCAATCTGGGAGTGGCATGCCAATGGTGGGATGGGAGGGGAAGAAGAGGGGCTGCCCCTCCATTGGAGCTCACCTGGGTGTTTGCTGGCTGCTGTGTCAGCCGAGGGTTGAGCCCGGATTCGAACCTGTAAATTCTTGCATGCTTAATTAAATTGGCTCCGGTGGTTCATCTATTGGAGACTCGCTTTGTAACATTGTGTTTTTCATTCGGGTCATTGCTTTTGAGTTTTCTGCTGCGTTTTCCCTCTACTTGCCGGCACCATTGCTCCGAGATTCTGCTGTCTTCCTGTGACTGCTGCGTTTTTTGTGCGATCCTCTGCTACCATCTTGTGGTCAATGTTAGAATGTTCGCTTCTACAATATGTTTCATAGCTGTCGTTGTGAGCATTTGCTCTGCGATAGAGTGCTCTAGCCTCGTGGACATCTCTTTGATTGTAAGTAGTTTCCTTTTCTGTTTTTCCTTTGCGTTGTTACGTGTTATTTATCGTTTCTTTGACTTTTCCAACATTGGTATTTTCCTGAAGGCAGTATTCCAATTATCAAGGTGGGAGTTGCTTCTGTTTTGACTGCTGTGGTTGCTGGACAGATATGTTGCTGGCATGTGCACGTGTTTGGAGTTTTCTGGGTGTCTTTGTTCTCCCTTTATTATGTGGCGTCTCTCTGATTGTTCGCTCTTGTATTCATCTGTCTTCTGGTTCGATTTCTTGTCAAGCTCTGGGGCTGGGATTCCTTAAAGTGCTAGTTTTAAAGGCTGTGCAATTTCTCCTCCTGTGATCTGGTTTGTGTGCCCAGTCATTTTCTTCGGATGTGCTCAGGATGCAGTCCATGAAACTTACTGGTGTGTGTGCTTTGTATGTTTCAGGATAATTTTAGTCAGCATCACGATCGAGCAGTCATTGTGTTTTGTTCTTGTGAGATTGTTTTCTGATATGTGTTGGTAGTCTTTTTAGTTTTGAGCCACATTTCCATTCCAATATTAATTGCAGCCTGTTACTGTTTGCTTTGTATGTCTTTGAAGAGCTGAGGCCTTGATCGCAACTTAGTGTCTCTGCAGCGCTTTTTTGCCGAAGCGATGAATGTCTGCAGCAGAATATCTTGTCCCTGCTCCCTTCCCCGATAGGAGGGTTGCATTTCTGCAGGCTGCCAGTAGATTTTTTTCTGTTTGTCAGTCTTTCTGTCTTACGCTTCCTCATTTAAGACAGGGTGGCTATGGTTTTCCTGGTTTCTGCAGACGGATGAAGCGGGACATAGGTGGATAGATAGGAGTGCTCACTGTGAGAGGGGGCCATGGATTCGATGGCTCCTGTACGTTTCGTGCAGGTAGCCATTGTTAAAACTTGGCATGTGTGTCCCGATTGCGTTAGATTCCAGGATCCCTCGGTCCGCAGGGTGGCACTTTTTATGGCAAGTTGCACTTTTAAAAACCATTGCTACTTTCCTTCATGAACATTATCAGGTGACTTAAGGGCTAAGCTGGAAATCTTTTCCCTGAGGGAGGTGTGCATTGATGTTGGGGCAAGGGGCGGGGCAGGATTGCACTTCGGAGCTGTGTTGCACTCTGGGGCGTGGCCTCTCTGTGCGTTCCCGCCAAAGCCATTCACGGCGCGCGCGCACGGGAATTGCGGAGAGAGGCGGGAACGGAGCCTGAGGGAGTGACTGAAGGTCTGGGGCTCATTTGTGGAGGTTGGTCTACTGGAGTCGCACGGGGTTCAGGGACGAGTTGTGACGTGTCCGTCCTGAGGCGAGTGGCCGTGTGTGGCTTGTCCTTGAGGAGTGAGGCGAGCGCCTGAGGGAGAGGCAGCGGCAAGCGGCTGAGGCTGAGGTGAGGCGAGTCCCGTGGAGGCCGTGAGGAGGGGCCGCTGTGTGAGTCGTGAGTCCTGAGTCGTGAGGTGACATGGCGGTGGGGGCTGTAGGTCAGGCTGCTCTGGCTCCGCTCCCCTTCAGCCGCAGCAGCGTCGCTTGTCCCTGGACTCGGTTGGTTCCGTAGAAGACAAGGGTATTGCTTTGACTTTCTGTTTTTGGTGTCTCTGTCGTTTCCGTGCTTCCTGCGTCCTCTGTATCCTGTCAGCTTTGTGAATCCGAAAAGGGGTAGAGTGTGTAAGTCACTTAGGATTGTTATCTCTGATTCTGGGTGCAGGTTTTTTTCCTTTCCAATGGTGGGGATGCTTTATTAAGGCACCACATGTACTCCTAAGGTATTTCTCTGAAAAAGCCTTTTTTGTAGGGATCAGTATCCTGATTGGGGGGGGGGTCTGGTTTAGTGCTTAGGGGTGCAAACAGCCAGCCTGCTGCATGTCACAGTTCACTTTGCTCTGCTCATCGGCCCTGCCCCCTCCTATGGCAGTTCTTGCCAGTAGGAAGCTAGAAAGATAAATAATTACCGATAGAAATGGACTCCTACGTCTTGACTGGCGTGGTTCATGTCCATTTATGCCGTTTGATTTTGAGTGTTTTGTTTCATATTGCTATGATTTTCTTAATGTTGCTTATTTTGTATTTCCTATTCCTTTACTGTATGTCTTTGTCCCCTTCAGTACAGTGTCGTTTTTAGATTCTGTGGATACTGTGAGGGAGATGATTTTTTTTCTGAGTGTCAGGTCCCTTTTACTTCCTTTAGTGTTAATGAGGGGCATGAATTGATTTCTGTCGCACGTTTTGTGTCTGTTCTGTGGATGCATTGGCAGTTATTGTAATGTTAAGACTTCACTCCCAGGTACAGGTCACATGTCTAGCATGTAATGTTTCCACTTTTTTAATTTATTTTCCTGTTGCTTGGTTTTTCCTCTGTGTTCCCTCCACTTCCATATTTTCATGCCATGGTGCTGCTTTGTGTTTGTTTCCCTTGGTGGTTACTGTATTAATTAATCTTTTTATTTCATTGCGAATGTTTTCCTTTATTAGTTGATTGATTTATTTAATCAGTTTTTTTCATGTTGTTTCCTGGCATTGCGTTACAGAGAGGGCAGGCGAGGCACGTACAGGGAGAAGCATGCCTGAGAAATAACAAGCGAGTAGCTGACTTGTGCATGCCTCCCATTGGGGATGTGCCAGAAAGGGAAGTTCATGCATTTAAGCACAGTCCTGCCGGGTATTTCTCAGTACGCAGGCTCATGCTGTCTTAAATGATTTAAACTCGTTAGGGGCTGGTTGTCAAAGTTATGAGTTGCCAGAACACTGTCTTAGTTGCTTTTTTTATTTTCAGGTGTAAGGTTTGCAAAATTCCACTTGTTGCCCTTTTCTTCTTGGTAGATACTCCTGCACAGGTTGCTGTGTTTGGTGAAAAAGTCCTCAGACAGGATTTTCCTGTTTTGTACTTTTGAGATTGCGAAATAAAGCATTTACGTGATGACTGTTCTTTCGCTTTGTCCCCCCTCAGTATCACCTATTTAACAGCCTTAATCCAACGCCGTCACGGTTCTCCACTACGCAAACGTTTCTGTTCACAATATCGCCATTCTTCCGTGTGTGACTTTTCCTAGTGCTTCTGTTATATGTGCTGAATTTTTTTCTATGTTGATCGTGTTACTTTAGTGATTGACCTGCAGATTCCAGTGTAAAGCGCATGATGTGAATGGCTGTTTTTCTCCCTTTCCACAGTTTTGAGGAGAGGACTTGGCTGCCTTTATCCTCGATCTGCAAACTGCTTGCTGTGGTTCAGCCGGCATGTGATGGGAGACTGTCAGCAAAGGTAAGCATCAGTTTTTTAAATCTGGGATCCCTTTAGGAATGTTAAAGTGCTCGTTCATGCCCTGTTTCACCCTTACTGGGTAGAGCGTGCATTTGGACATCCCTATCGCCATGCAGGATTGACTGCTGGCTCCAAACTGATTGCCTGATGTCCTGATTGCTCTTGTCCGCTTTTGAGTGCCATGTCTATCACCCCATACCTTTTCCCATGCTAGCCTGATTGATTTCTAAGTGCTCTTGTGCTAGCCTGTTTAGACTAAGATTTCATGCTGTGCTGTCCTGCCAATCCATAATTGTCCCTTCCTACATGGAGAATAGTCTCTGGCTGCCGTCCTTTGCAGGTCAGGTGCCTTCCCAACCTCCATCCCCTGTTGGCCATTTTTTGTTGGGTATGTCTTCTCCCTACAGACACCAGGTCTTTGACCACATGGTGCCATCCCTGTAGTGTGCTGCAGCAATAGTCAATGTGTATGCTGCTGTTACATTTCCTGGCATGCAGGACTGTGCACCTTTCGGGGCCAGTTGGTTTTTCCTGAAGGGGTCCCGGATCAGGGTGGGGGTTCAGTTGTACCTTGGGATAGCTTTTGGGAGTTGCCCTTGGTGTTTTGCAAGCCAACCACAGCCACATGCCAGCTGCAGGCACACCAGCTGGTGACCCACGTGTAGCCCACGGTATGTGCATTTTTTTCTTTTTTAATGACTGAATAGTTGTGCCATTCTGTTTGCTTCCTGGATACTGCACCTCAGTTTTGTTCCTATGCATTTCCAATATGTGCAGTTCTGTGTTTTAAGGTTGGCTTGGATGGGTGGGAAGCTTGGATTGCTGTATAGAAAGCCTGCTTTCTGTGTTTCTGTTTGTGGCTGCAAAGCTTGGATTGCTGTATAGAAAGCCTGCTTTCTGTGTTTCTGTTTGTGGCTGCAGTCATTGTGGTTGTGGTTGGTTTGCTTTCTGCCTCTGAGTGCTTGTTTGTTTTTGTGGCTGGGTGTGGATGTTTGGGTCCGCTGGTTTTTGTGGCTGGTGAGAGTGCTTGCTTGGTGTGGTTTCTGGGTATGGCTGGTGGGCATGGCTGGTATTGTACTTACTGAACCCGTGTGCTACTTGATTTACAAGTTACCTGTGTATAGGGTATGATCTGTTGCGGTTCTGCATGGAATTCCATGAGTTTCTGTGCTTGTGGTTTGTTTTGCGTTAGAAAGTTATTCCTGCGTTGTGTTTGGACCGGATTGTACTTATTTGTTCCGATTCTGGTGTGTGTGATGTGGACTGAGGAATCTGCTGCATGTCAGTCTCGGGCATCTGCTTCATGGCTTTCTGGCTG
>OX465316.1:0-2500 GCA_949987585.1 Pipistrellus pygmaeus | reverse complement strand
AGGGTTAGGGTTAGGGTTAGGGTTAGGGTTAGGGTTAGGGTTAGGGTTAGGGTTAGGGTTAGGGTTAGGGTTAGGGTTAGGGTTAGGGTTAGGGTTAGGGTTAGGGTTAGGGTTAGGGTTAGGGTTAGGGTTAGGGTTAGGGTTAGGGTTAGGGTTAGGGTTAGGGTTAGGGTTAGGGTTAGGGTTAGGGTTAGGGTTAGGGTTAGGGTTAGGGTTAGGGTTAGGGTTAGGGTTAGGGTTAGGGTTAGGGTTAGGGTTAGGGTTAGGGTTAGGGTTAGGGTTAGGGTTAGGGTTAGGGTTAGGGTTAGGGTTAGGGTTAGGGTTAGGGTTAGGGTTAGGGTTAGGGTTAGGGTTAGGGTTAGGGTTAGGGTTAGGGTTAGGGTTAGGGTTAGGGTTAGGGTTAGGGTTAGGGTTAGGGTTAGGGTTAGGGTTAGGGTTAGGGTTAGGGTTAGGGTTAGGGTTAGGGTTAGGGTTAGGGTTAGGGTTAGGGTTAGGGTTAGGGTTAGGGTTAGGGTTAGGGTTAGGGTTAGGGTTAGGGTTAGGGTTAGGGTTAGGGTTAGGGTTAGGGTTAGGGTTAGGGTTAGGGTTAGGGTTAGGGTTAGGGTTAGGGTTAGGGTTAGGGTTAGGGTTAGGGTTAGGGTTAGGGTTAGGGTTAGGGTTAGGGTTAGGGTTAGGGTTAGGGTTAGGGTTAGGGTTAGGGTTAGGGTTAGGGTTAGGGTTAGGGTTAGGGTTAGGGTTAGGGTTAGGGTTAGGGTTAGGGTTAGGGTTAGGGTTAGGGTTAGGGTTAGGGTTAGGGTTAGGGTTAGGGTTAGGGTTAGGGTTAGGGTTAGGGTTAGGGTTAGGGTTAGGGTTAGGGTTAGGGTTAGGGTTAGGGTTAGGGTTAGGGTTAGGGTTAGGGTTAGGGTTAGGGTTAGGGTTAGGGTTAGGGTTAGGGTTAGGGTTAGGGTTAGGGTTAGGGTTAGGGTTAGGGTTAGGGTTAGGGTTAGGGTTAGGGTTAGGGTTAGGGTTAGGGTTAGGGTTAGGGTTAGGGTTAGGGTTAGGGTTAGGGTTAGGGTTAGGGTTAGGGTTAGGGTTAGGGTTAGGGTTAGGGTTAGGGTTAGGGTTAGGGTTAGGGTTAGGGTTAGGGTTAGGGTTAGGGTTAGGGTTAGGGTTAGGGTTAGGGTTAGGGTTAGGGTTAGGGTTAGGGTTAGGGTTAGGGTTAGGGTTAGGGTTAGGGTTAGGGTTAGGGTTAGGGTTAGGGTTAGGGTTAGGGTTAGGGTTAGGGTTAGGGTTAGGGTTAGGGTTAGGGTTAGGGTTAGGGTTAGGGTTAGGGTTAGGGTTAGGGTTAGGGTTAGGGTTAGGGTTAGGGTTAGGGTTAGGGTTAGGGTTAGGGTTAGGGTTAGGGTTAGGGTTAGGGTTAGGGTTAGGGTTAGGGTTAGGGTTAGGGTTAGGGTTAGGGTTAGGGTTAGGGTTAGGGTTAGGGTTAGGGTTAGGGTTAGGGTTAGGGTTAGGGTTAGGGTTAGGGTTAGGGTTAGGGTTAGGGTTAGGGTTAGGGTTAGGGTTAGGGTTAGGGTTAGGGTTAGGGTTAGGGTTAGGGTTAGGGTTAGGGTTAGGGTTAGGGTTAGGGTTAGGGTTAGGGTTAGGGTTAGGGTTAGGGTTAGGGTTAGGGTTAGGGTTAGGGTTAGGGTTAGGGTTAGGGTTAGGGTTAGGGTTAGGGTTAGGGTTAGGGTTAGGGTTAGGGTTAGGGTTAGGGTTAGGGTTAGGGTTAGGGTTAGGGTTAGGGTTAGGGTTAGGGTTAGGGTTAGGGTTAGGGTTAGGGTTAGGGTTAGGGTTAGGGTTAGGGTTAGGGTTAGGGTTAGGGTTAGGGTTAGGGTTAGGGTTAGGGTTAGGGTTAGGGTTAGGGTTAGGGTTAGGGTTAGGGTTAGGGTTAGGGTTAGGGTTAGGGTTAGGGTTAGGGTTAGGGTTAGGGTTAGGGTTAGGGTTAGGGTTAGGGTTAGGGTTAGGGTTAGGGTTAGGGTTAGGGTTAGGGTTAGGGTTAGGGTTAGGGTTAGGGTTAGGGTTAGGGTTAGGGTTAGGGTTAGGGTTAGGGTTAGGGTTAGGGTTAGGGTTAGGGTTAGGGTTAGGGTTAGGGTTAGGGTTAGGGTTAGGGTTAGGGTTAGGGTTAGGGTTAGGGTTAGGGTTAGGGTTAGGGTTAGGGTTAGGGTTAGGGTTAGGGTTAGGGTTAGGGTTAGGGTTAGGGTTAGGGTTAGGGTTAGGGTTAGGGTTAGGGTTAGGGTTAGGTTAGGGTTAGGGTTAGGGTTAGGGTTAGGGTTAGGGTTAGGGTTAGGGTTAGGGTTTAGGGTTAGGGTTAGGGTTAGGGTTAGGGTTAGGGTTAGGGTTAGGGTTAGGGTTAGGGTTAGGGTTAGGGTTAGGGTTAGGGTTAGGGTTAGGGTTAGGTTAGGTTAGGGTTAGGGTTAGGGTTAGGGGTTAGGGTTAGGGTTAGGGTTAGGGTTAGGTTAGGGTTAGGGTTAGGGTTAGGGTT